>JACEVL010000666.1:549976-607476 GCA_020284085.1 Aporrectodea caliginosa
TCGGTTTGGCTTGTACTCTATCGGTTTGGCTTGTACTCTATCGGTTTGGCTTGTACTCTATCGGTTTGGTTTACTCTATCGGTTTGTACTCTATCGGTTTGGCTTGTACTCTATCGGTTTGGCTTGTACTCTATCGGTTTGGCTTGTACTCTATCGGTTTGGCTTGTACTCTATCGGTTTGGCTTGTACTCTATCGGTTTGGCTTGTACTCTATCGGTTTGGCTTGTACTCTATCGGGTTTGGCTTGTACTCTATCGGTTTGGCTTGTACTCTATCGGTTTGGCTTGTACTCTATCGGTTTGGCTTGTACTCTATCGGTTTGGCTTGTACTCTATCGGTTTGGCTTGTACTCTATCGGTTTGGCTTGTACTCTATCGGTTTGGCTTGTACTCTATCGGTTTGGCTTGTACTCTATCGGTTTGGCTTGTACTCTATCGGTTTGGCTTGTACTCTATCGGTTTGGCTTGTACTCTATTTGGCGTGTACTCTATCGGTTTGGCTTGTACTCTATCGGTTTGTTTACTCTATCGGTTTGGCTTGTACTCTATCGGTTTGGCTTGTACTCTATCGGTTTTGGCTTGTACTCTATCGGTTTGGCTTGTACTCTATCGGTTTGGCTTGTACTCTATCGGTTTGGCTTGTACTCTATCGGTTTGGCTTGTACTCTATCGGTTTGGCTTGTACTCTATCGGTTTGGCTTGTACTCTATCGGTTTGGCTTGTACTCTATCGGTTTGGCTTGTACTCTATCGGTTTGGCTTGTACTCTATCGGTTTGGCTTGTACTCTATCGGTTTGGCTTGTACTCTATCGGTTTGGCTTGTACTCTATCGGTTTGGCTTGTACTCTATCGGTTTGGCTTGTACTCTATCGGTTTGGCTTGTACTCTATCGGTTTGGCTTGTACTCTATCGGTTTGGCTTGTACTCTATCGGTTTGGCTTGTACTCTATCGGTTTGGCTTGTACTCTATCGGTTTGGCTTGTACTCTATCGGTTTGGCTTGTACTCTATCGGTTTGGCTTGTACTCTATCGGTTTTTGGCTTGTACTCTATCGGTTTGGCTTGTACTCTATCGGTTTGGCTTGTACTCTATCGGTTTGGCTTGTACTCTATCGGTTTGGCTTGTACTCTATCGGTTTGGCTTGTACTCTATCGGTTTGGGCTTGTACTCTATCGGTTTGGCTTGTACTCTATCGGTTTGGCTTGTACTCTATCGGTTTGGCTTGTACTCTATCGGTTTGGCTTGTACTCTATCGGTTTGGCTTGTACTCTATCGGTTTGGCTTGTACTCTATCGGTTTGGCTTGTACTCTATCGGTTTGGCTTGTACTCTATCGGTTTGGCTTGTACTCTATCGGTTTGGCTTGTACTCTATCGGTTTGGCTTGTACTCTATCGGTTTGGCTTGTACTCTATCGGTTTGGCTTGTACTCTATCGGTTTTGGCTTGTACTCTATCGGTTTGGCTTGTACTCTATCGGTTTGGCTTGTACTCTCGGTTTGGCTTGTACTCTATTTGGCTTGTACTCTATCGGTTTGGCTTGTACTCTATCGGTTTGGCTTGTGTACTCTATCGGTTTGGCTTGTACTCTATCGGTTTGGCTTGTACTCTATCGGTTTGGCTTGTACTCTATCGGTTTGGCTTGTACTCTATCGGTTTGGCTTGTACTCTATCGGTTTGGCTTGTACTCTATCGGTTTGGCTTGTACTCTCGGTTTGGCTTGTACTCTATCGGTTTGGCTTGTACTCTATCGGTTTGGCTTGTACTCTATCGGTTTGGCTTGTACTCTATCGGTTTGGCTTGTACTCTATCGGTTTGGCTTGTACTCTATCGGTTTTGGCTTGTACTCTGTACTCTATCGGTTTGGCTTGTACTCTATCGGTTTGGCTTGTACTCTATCGGTTTGGCGGTGTACTCTATCGGTTTGGCTTGTACTCTATCGGTTTGGCTCTACTCTATCGGTTTGGCTTGTACTCTATCGGTTTGGCTTGTACTCTATCGGTTTGGCTTGTACTCTATCGGTTACTCTATCTTGTACTCTATCGGTTTGGCTTGTACTCTATCGGTTTGGCTTGTACTCTATCGGTTTGGCTTGTACTCTATCGGTTTGGCTTGTATACTCTATCGGTACTTTGGCTTGTACTCTATCGGTTTTGGTACTCTATGTTTACTCTATCGGTTTGGCTTGTACTCTATCGGTTTGGCTTGTACTCTATCGGTTTGGCTTGTACTCTATCGGTTTGGCATGCTCTATCGGTTTGGCTTGCACTCCATCCATTTGGCATCGTACTCTATCAGTTTGGCTTATACTCTATCGGTTTTGGCTTGTACTCTATCGGTTTGGCTTGCACTCTACCGGTTTTTGGCTTGTACTCTATCGGTTTGGCTTGTACTCTATCGGTTTGGCTTGTACTCTATCGGTTTGGCTTGTACTCCTAAAGGTTTGGTCAGTACTCTATCGGTTTGGCATGCTCTATCTGTTTGGCTTGTAATCGATCGCTTTTGGCTTGTACTCTATCTGTTGGCTTGTACTCTATCGCTTTTGCTTGTACTCTACGCTCTATCGGTTTTGTACTCTACCGGTTTGGGTTGTGCACTCTCAGTTTTAGCCTGTACTCTCTCGCTGATGGCTTGTATTGTAATGTACTCTATCAGTTTAGCCCTGTACTTTATCGGTCTACCCTGTACTCTATCAGTTTAGCTTGTACTCTATCGGTTTGACTTGTACTCCATCAGGTTTGGCCCTGTACTCTAACGGTTTTGCGTCGTTACTCTATCAGTTTAGCCTGTTATCCATCGTTGCTCCTGCTCTATCGATTTAGGCTTGTACTCTAACGAGTTTAACTTTTACTCTAACAGTTTGGCTTGTACTCTATCCAGTTTACCTTATTACTGTATCCCGGAAGGTTGTACTTATGATCTATCCACAGTTTAGTTTTGTACTCTATCATTGCGACTTGTACTCTGTCAGTTTAACTTGTGTACTCTTCGGTTTGGCGTGTGGCCGCTCTATGTCAGTTTGGCGTGTAATCTATCCAGTTTGGCTTGTGCTCTAACGGTTTGGCTTTTGCTCTAACGGTTTGGCTTCTACTCAGTTGGTTAGGCTTGTACTCTATCGGTATGGCTTGTACTCTAAGGTTTGAAACTTTGTACTCTATCGGTTTAGCTTGTGTTCTCCTAACGGTTTGGCTCGTACTCTATCGGTTTGGCGCATGCACTATCGATTTGGGCGCCTCTACTCCACCAAGCCCAGCCTCTAGCCTGTACTCTAACGGATTGACTTGTACTATAACGGTTTTTCCTTGTACTCTATCGGTTCAGTTTGGCTTGTACTCTCTTGGGTTGGCTTGTACTCTATCGGTTTGGTTTGGCCGCGCTAGCGGTCACAGTTTGTACTCAGCGCTCGATGGGCTTGGCCTGTACTCTATCGGTTTGGCACCTGTACTCTAACGGTTTTGCTTGTACTCATATGGAATTTGGGGAGAGGAGGCTCTCTACAACAGTTGTGTCCTCCCCTAACGGATTGCCTTGGCGCTCTTACTCGATTTAACATGTACTCTATCCGGTTTTGGTTTTGTACTCCATCCGGTTTGTCATTCTACTCTGTTGCCTTGACTTGTGCTCTCTATCGGTTTAGCCTGTTCTCTAACGGTTTCGCCTTGTACTCTATCAGTTTAGCCTGTACTCTAACAGTTTAGCCTGTACTCTATCGGTTTATACCAATACTCTATCAGTTTAGCCATAACCTCTAAGACACTTAGATTGTATCTCTATCAGTTTTAGCCTGCACTCTAACAGTTTGGCTTAGGTACTCTATCAGTTTGGCTTGTACTCTATCGGTTTGAGCTTGCACTCTATCAGTTTGGCTTTGTACTCTATCAGTTTGGCTTATTACTCTATCGGTTTAGCCTGTACTCTATCGGTTTGGCTTGTACTCTATCGGTTTTGGCTTGTACTCTATCGGTTTGGCTTGTACTCTATCAGGTTTGGCTTGTACTCTATCGGTTTGGCTTGTACTCTATCGGTTTAGCTTGTACTCTAACGTCGGTTTGGCTTGTACTCTATCGGTTTGGCTTGTACTCATATCGGTTTGGCTTGTACTCTAACAGCTTTTTGGTCAGTACTCTATCTCGGTTTGGCTTGTACTCTATCAGTTTGGCTTGTACTCTATCGCTTTTGGCTTGTACTCTATCGGTTTGGGTTGTAGCTCTATCAGTTTGGCTTGTACTCTTTCGCTTTAGCTTGTACTCTATTGGTTTAGGTTGTACTCTATCGGTTTGGCTTGTACTTTATCGGTTTACCTTGTACTCTATCGGTTTGGCTTGTACTCTATCGGATTGGCTTGTACTCTATCGGTTTGGCTTGTACTCTATCGATTTGGCTTGTACTCTATCGGTTTGGCTTGTGCTTACTCTATCAGTTTGGCTTGTACTCTATCGGTTTGGCTTGTACTCTATCGGTTTGCCTCGTACTCTATCGGTTTGGCTTGTACTCTATCGGTTTGTATTATTACTCTAACTGGTTTGACTTGTACTCTATCGGTTTTGGTTTGCCACTCTATCGGTTTGGCCTGTACTCTATCGGTTTGGCTTGTGTACTCTATCGGTTTGGCGTGTACTCTATCGGTTTGGCTTGTGTACTCTATCGGTTTAGGCGTGTACTCTATCGGTTTGGCTTCTTACTCTAACGGTTTACGCTTTTACTCTATCGGTTTGGCTTGTGCTCTATCCGGTTTAGGCTTGCTCTCTATCGGTTTTGGCTGTACTCTATCGGTTTGAACCTGTACTCTATCAGTTTGGCTTGCACTCTATCGGTTTGGCTTGTACTCTGTCAGTTTGGCTCTAACCTCTATCGCTTTGGCTTGTACTCTATCGGTTTGGCTCTATTGTACTCTAACGGTTTGGATTGTACTCTAACGGGTTTGGTTTTGTACTCTATCGGTTTGGCTTGTACTCTATGCCAGTTGGTCTTGTTTGTACTCTATCGTTGGTTTAGGCTTGTACTCTATCAGTTTAGCTTACTCTACTCTACTCAGTTTTGGCTTGTACTCTATCGGTTTGGCTTGTACTCTATCGGTTTGGCTTGTACTCTAACAGTTTGGCATGTACTCTATCGGTTTGGCTTGTACTCTATCGGTTTGGCTTGTACTCTATCAGTTTGGCTTGTACTCTATCGGTTTGGCTTGTACTCTATCGGTTTTAGCTTGTGTACTCTATCGGTTTTGGCTTGTACTCTAACAGTTTGGCTGTACTCTATCAGTTTGGCTTGTACTCTATCGTTTTGCCCTCAACAGCTTGTACTCTACCGGTTTGGCTTTTGCTCTATCGGTTTGGCTTGTGCACTCTATCGGTTTGGCTTGTACTCTATCGGTTTGGTTTTTGTACTCTATCGGTTTGGCTTGGCCTCTATCGGTTTGGCTTGAACTCTATCGGTTTGGCTTGTACTCTATCAGTTTGCCTTGTACTCTATCAGTTTGTACTCTATCGGTTTGGCTTGTACTCTATCGGTTTGCTTGTACTCTATCAGTTTGGCTTGTACTCTGTCGGTTTGGCTTGTACTCTATCGGTTTAGCCTGTACTCTATCGGTTTGATTTAGCTTGTACTCTATCGGTTTTGGGTTGGCACTCTATCAGTTTGGCTTGTACTCTATCGGTTTGGCTTGTACTCTATCGGTTTTGGCTTGTACTTTATCGGTTTGGCTTGTACTCTAACAGTTTGGCTTGTACTCTATCGGTTTGCTCTTGCAACGCTCTATCCATTTGGCTTGTACTCTATCGGTTTTGCTTGTACTCTATCGGTTTAGCTTGTACTCTATCGGTTTGGCTTGTACTCTATCAGGTTTGACTTATACTCTATCGGATTTGGCTTGTACTCTAACGGTTTGACTTGTACTCTAACGGTTTTGGCTTGTACTCTATCGGTTTGACTTGTACTCTAACGGTTTTACAGTTGTACTCTATCGGTTTTGGTTTGTACTCTATCGGTTGGCTTGTACTCTATC
Organism: Aporrectodea caliginosa; assembly: GCA_020284085.1. NCBI lineage: Eukaryota > Metazoa > Annelida > Clitellata > Crassiclitellata > Lumbricidae > Aporrectodea > Aporrectodea caliginosa. The sequence continues at coordinate 555,974 of JACEVL010000666.1, forward strand.
GGTTTTGGCTTGTGTCCTCTATCGGTTTGGCTTGTACTCTATCGGTTTGGCTTGTTGCTCTATCGGTTTGGCTTGTACTCTATCGGTTTGGCTTGTACTCTATCGGTTTGGCTTGTACTCTAGCGCTTCAGCTATGTTCTCTTAACAGTTTGGCTTGTACTCTATCGGTTTGGCTTGTACTCTAATCGGTTTGGCTTGTACTCTATCGGTTTTGCCTTGTACTCTATCGGTTTGGCTTGTACTCTGTCGGTTTTGGCTTGTACTCTATCGGTTTTGCTTGTACTCTATCGGTTTGGCTTACATACTCTATCAGTTTGGCTGCTACTCTATCGGTTTGGCTTGTACTCTATCGGTTTGGCTTGTACTCTAACAGTTTGGCTTGTACTCTATCGGTTTCTATCGGACCTACTCTATCGGTTTGGCTTGTACTCTAGCGGTTTTTTGGCTTGTACTCTATCGGTTTGGCTTGTACTCTAACGGTTTGGCTTGTACTCTATCCGGTTTGGCTTGTACTCTATCGGTTTGGCTTGTACTCTATCGGTTTGGCTTGTACTCTCTATCGGTTTGGCTTGTCACTCTGATCAGTTTGGCTCTTCGGTTTTTTGCTAACTTGTACTCTATCGGTTTGGCTTGTACTCTATCGGTTTGGCTTGTACTCTATCGGTTTTGGCTTGTACTCTATCGGTTTGGCTTGTACTCTATCGGTTTAGCTTGTACTCTATCGGTTTGGCTTGTACTCTATCGATTTTGGCTTGTACTCTATCGGTTTGGCTTGTACTCTATCGCTTTTGGCTTGTACTCTATCGCTTTTGGCTTGTACTCTATCGGTTTGGCTTGTGCTCTATCGCTTTGGCTTGTACTCTATCGGTTTGCCTTGTACTCTGTCGGTTTTGGCTTGTACTCTATCGGTTTTGGCTTGTACTCTATCGGTTTGGCTTGTACTCTATCAGTTTGGCGTGTACTTTATCGGTCTGGCTTTGTACTCTATCAGTTTGGCTTGTGACACTCTATCGGTTTGGCTTGTTACTCTATCGGTTTGCCACTACTGCCTGCTGTACTCTATCGGTTTGGCTTGTTACTCTATCGGTTTAACTTACTCTTGTTACTCTATCGGTTTGCCCTGTACTCTATCGGTTTGGCTTGTACTCTAACGGTTTAACTTTTACTCTAACGGTTTGGCTTGTACTCTATCGAGTTTGGATTGTGTACTCTAACGGTTTGGCTTGTGTACTCTATCGGTTTGGTTTTGTACTCTATCGGTTTGGCTTGTACTCTATCGGTTTTGTCTTGTGTACTCTATCGGTTTGGCACGTACTCTATCGGTTTGGCTTGTACTTCTATCAGTTTGGCTTAGTACTCTATCGGTTTGGCTTCGTACTCCTAACGGTTTGGCTCTTCGGTTTGGCTTACTCTTCGGTTTGGCTTGTACTCTATCAGTTTGGCTTGTACTCTATCGGTTTGGCTTACATACTCTATCGGTTTGGCTTGTACTCTATCGGTTTGACTTGTACTCTAACGGTTTGGCTTGTACTGTATCGGTTTTGGCTTGTACTCTAACGGTTTGGCTTGTACTCTAACGGTTTGGTTTGTACTCTATCGGTTTGGCTTGTACTCTATCGGTTTGGTTTTAACGGTTTGGCTTGTGCTCTATCGGTTTGGTTTTGTACTCTATTTGTTTGGCTTGTACTCTTTCGGTTTGGCTTGTGCTCTATCGGTTTTGGCGTGTACTCTATCGGTTTTAGCTTGTACTCTAACGGTTTGGCTTGTACTCTATCGGTTTGGTTTGTACTCTATCGGTTTGGGTTGTACTCTATCGGTTTGACTGTGTACTCTATCGGTTTGGCTTTTGTACTCTATCGGTTTGACTTGTACTCTATCGGTTTGACTTGTACTCTAACGGTTTGGCTTGTACTCTATCGGTTTGGCTTGTACTCTATCGGTTTGGCTTGTACTCTAACGGTTTCTTGTACTCTATCGGTTTGGCTTGTACTCTATCGGTTTGGCTTGTACTCTATCGGTTTGGCTTGTACTCTATCGGTTTGGCTTGTACTCTATCGGTTTTGCTTGTACTCCATCGGTTTGGCTTGTACTCTATCGGTTTGGCTTGCACTCTATCGGTTTGGCTTGTACTTTTCGGTTTGGCTTGCACTCTATCGGTTTGGCTTGTACTCTATCGGTTTGGCTTGTACTCTATCGGTTTGGGTTGTACTCTATCGGTTAGGCTTGTACTCTATCGGTTTTGCTTGTACTCTATCGGTTTGGCTTGTACTCTATCGGTTTGGCTTGTACTCTATCGGTTTGGCTTGTTCTCTATCGGTTTGCCTTGTACTCTATCGGTTTGGCTTGTACTCTATCGGTTTGGCTTGTACTCTATTTTGGCTTGTACTCTATCGGTTTGACTTGAAAACAGTATTTTCTTTGTAGACAATTAAATTCTAAAGACAGATTTACACGTCGATTATTTTCGAGTCACTCGGGTTCGATCGTCCAATTTTTCTTAAACAGAATATGTCATTTGGAATTTAAAATGACAATTGTTCTACGTTGCTATTAAATGTTGGCATTATATGCCTGTGTGCAAAATTGCAAATCCATATCTGTATAATAATCGTATGAATAGGCCTACCACTTAGCTAATTGCTGACATAATTGAAATGGATTGCCTTTTCATCTTTAGGACGTCGTACGTCATGCTACAAGAAAATTGATGCAGAAAGTATCGACTTCGACTATTGTCCCAAAAACATTATTATGCTGAATACTGGTTCTACAAATGTAGGCTAACATAATAAGCTATATAGGCCAGTATAGGCGCATGTACATGTAGGCTACAGTGACGAGAATCACTGGAAAGACATCCTGAAAAAGTGAGTCTTGTAGATGGTATTATTTAAGCTATAATATAGCTTAAATAAATTAAATAAATTATATGATTAAAGCTCATAGTCCTTAATATAGGCGCTGGCACCTGAGTACAGGAGCTCTTTAATTCCTACTCATAAAATTCACACCTTAACGTTTTTGCTCACACCAGATCAGGGACACATATTTGTAGACTTGCGTAGCATAGGTCCGTATAATGGTTGTGGTCGAATAGCACAATATAGGGTTTTATAGGCCCATACTTGTATGTAGGCCTACGATTGGATTTACTCTATAACTACTACACGGTCTTCTGAAAGACCAAAAGTCAGTTAATACAACTTTCTTCAGCCAGGATTTACAATCGATTGTTAGGTTAGCATTGGAAGGAGTGCCATCTGAGTCTCCAGCAGCGAGTACTCGGATAGACGGTCGAGAGCCCTCCAGGAGATACACTGCCCGAGGAAACAGTACGGCCAGCCTTCCTTTGGACTCATGTAGCGCCCGTTCAGATTCGCCCAGTAACAGTCGTTGAACCACCAACCAGACTCGTATTTCTATGCAACAAACAAAATGTATTACGCTAAGTTCATTACGAACGCAAACATCGTAATCGTAAACTCCAAGCTTCTAAAGCGCCACTCGAAAACCTAGCTCGGGGCACCAGCTTATTCACGAGCGCTGAAACATGTCTTGAGTAAATATTTTATCAACAACTACATAGAACCTATAGGTAAGTAAGGAATTTTGCATTAGGACCTTTCTAGGGTGCCTATGAAACAAAAATTTCTAGTGCAAATGAAAGTTTTAACGTTAAAATTTTCGAACACGACTATCAGAGGCGGCACGAAAACTTGGCCTCGGGCGGTAGGTAAAAATCCGCCCCTGCAGACAAGTTGAGACAACTCCGGAAACATTATCAAGGTATCTTGGGGCGCAACTCCTTAGATCTGTTAGATTTTCCATGCGTCCTGGTGAGGCTCTTAGAAGGTCCTTTACAACTAGCTATGCAGATACATACACAAACTGCCTTCGGGGTATATGCAGCAGGGGCATAGGCTACTCCGAAGGGAGAGGAAGTGTGCTTCTGGAGGGACGGGGTCTGGATGGGTGCTGTGCTGTTTTATGGATGTGTGTATGGCTGACCTGTGCACAGTTTCCGCCACTCCATCCATCGTTGTCTCTGTCGGGAGTGCTGAATGGAATCGCCAGGTGACTGCGGACTCCGCCCAATCCATCAAACTTCAAAGCATCACCTGTGAATGCAGACACTTAGGGCAATAAGTACAAGCCGCATACACACATAGATACATACATATATAATATATATACATACATACACACACATATATATATATGTATATATATAGGGCCTATATGTACACACTGGGAATGGGACGATTATTCGTTCGGTATTCAGTTCGGACCTGATTTTGCACTATTCGGTATTATTCGGAATCGGTGATACCAGGTCTTATAATATCCGAATAACAAAAAGTAATATTTTTGACCAAAAACAATTTCTTCTTTCATTTATAAAGAAATAGTAACCTGTTTTGGCGACCTCATGCGGTAATGTTTAATTAATTGAAAGTCCGTGTAAATAATAAAATTGTTACTCGACGTGTCAACAAAAATGTCAGTCAGGCTTTTTTCTTATGCCGCGCGGTTTCAAATTTTCAAATGTTAATTTCTTTTAAATAGTTCAGTGCATAAACTCTCGTTGGAATTACATCTCTCGAGTCTATACAGGATTTTGTTTTCATTTCTGTTTTATTAACAATTCGGATCGGAATCGGCGAAATAGCAGGCCAACTATCCGGAATCGGAAATCGGTTAAAAGTGCCAATCGGCTCATCCCTAGTAACCACACATAGATATACATGCATGTTAACTCTATGCAGATGCATTGAATTTCAAGTTAATACGTCAGTACATCATGTAGGCCCTGTAGTACACTCCATATTTATGCGTATACGGGTGGCGGGCGCTATGCAGAATAGGCGGACCCCTGCGTTTTACAGTCTGTTCTCAATACAATAGCAATAGCACTTGCTGCACTTCGTCAGGCGCAACATAAATGCCAAGACATGTCAAAGCACAAGACATAAAACCACTTATTACTACACGCTACTTGTAGGAAAACGGGCGTTACATTAATTCCTGGAAACATTCGAATAGAGTCCTATAGCTATATATATAGCTTATAATACTATGAATGTTACATGTTACTAGCAATCAATCAATCGAGATTTATATAGCGTCCCTTTAAGGTCGCTACTCAGAGGCGCTCCCGACCCAGGCCAGGCGGTAGACAGCAGCCTTAAACAACTGATACAACGAAGAGGAAGGAGACGAATCTCCAGGGGAAGCCCGTTCCATGTCGCTGCCTCGCTGCATGGGCCGATCAGCGAAAATGTCCGGCGCTGCACAGTCGCAGCGCGAGCAAAAGAAATAGCCTAGGTCTACATGTAGCTATCGAGGAAGGCTTTCTAAGTTTCTGTTAGGTCCACACCCAGACCTTTAATCAGACATAATTAAAGCCTAGCAGTGGCGTAACCAAGGTTTCCCAAAAATTACGCAATTGGAGGTCTGTCAGTGCCTTAAGAAAGGCGACATCATCCAGCGCCTCTTCACAGGCGAGATCAATCAGCGTCTCTTCACAGACGAGATCTTTCAGCTCCTCTTCACATGCGAGATCTTTCAGGACCTCATCACAGGCGAAATCATTCAGCGCCTTTTCACAGGAGAGATCTTTTAGCGCCTCTTCACAGGCGAGGTCATTCAGCACCTCATCACAGGCGAAATCATTCAGCGCCTCTTCACAGGAGAGATCTTTTAGCGCCTCTTCACAGGCGAGGTCTGTCAGTGCCTTAAGATAGGCGACATCATCCAGCTCCTCTTCACAGATGAGATCTTTCAGCGCCTCTTCACAGGCGAGATCTTTCAGCGCCTTTTCACAGGCGAGGTCATTCAGCACCTCATCACAGGCGAAATCATTCAGCGCCTCTTCACCGGCGAGATCTTTCAGGCCTTTTCATAGGCGAGGTCTGTCAGTGCCTTAAGAAAGGCGACATCATCCAGCTCCTCTTCACAGATGAGATCTTTCAGCGCCTCTTCACAGGCGAGATCGTTCAGCGCCTCTTCACAGGAGAGTTCTTTTAGCGCCTCTTCACAGGCGAGATCTTTCAGCGCCTCTTCACAGGCGAGATCTTTCAGCGCCTTTTCACAGGCGAGATCATTCAGCACCTCTTCACAGGCGAGATCTTTCAGCGCCTCTTCACCGGCGAGATCTTTCAGGCCTTTTCACAGGCGAGGTCTGTCAGTGCCTTAAGAAAGGCGACATCATCCAGCTCCTCTTCACAGATGAGATCTTTCAGCGCCTCTTCACAGGCGAGATCTTTCAGCGCCTCTTCACAGGAGAGATCTTTCAGCGCCTCTTCACAGGCGAGGTCTGTCAGTGCCTTAAGATAGGCGACATCATCCAGCTCCTCTTCACAGATGAGATCTTTCAGCGCCTCTTCACAGGCGAGATCTTTCAGCGCCTCTTCACAGGAGAGATCTTTTAGCGCCTCTCACAGGCGAGGTCTGTCAGTGCCTTATGATAGGCGACATCATCCAGCTCCTCTTCACAGATGAGATCTTTCAGCGCCTCTTCACAGGCGAGATCTTTCAGCGCCTCTTCACAGGAGAGATCTTTTAGCGCCTCTTCACAGGCGAGGTCTGTCAGTGCCTTAAGATAGGCGACATCATCCAGCTCCTCTTCACAGATGAGATCTTTCAGCGCCTCTTCACAGGCGAGATCTTTCAGCGCCTCTTCACAGGCGAGATCTTTCAGCGCCTCTTCACAGGCAAGATCTTTCAGCGCCTCTTTACAGGCGAGATCTTTCAGCGCCTCTTCACAGACGAGATCTTTCAGCGCCTCTTCACAGGCGAGGTCTGTCAGCGCCTCTTCAAAGGCGACATCATTCAGCGCCTCTTCACAGATGAGATCTTTCAGCGCCTCTTCACAGGCGAGATCTTTCAGCGCCTCTTCACAGGAGAGATCTTTCAGCGCCTCTTCACAGGCAAGATCTTTCAGCGCCTCTTCACAGGCGAGGTCTGTCAGTGCCTTAAGAAAGGCGACATCATCCAGCACCTCTTCACTGACGAGATCTTTCAGGCCTCTTCACAGGCGAGGTCTGTCAGTGCCTTAAGATAGGCGACATCATCCAGCGCCTCTTCACAGATGAGATCTTTCAGCGCCTCTTCACAGGCGAGATCTTTCAGCGCCTCTTCACAGGAGAGATCTTTCAGCGCCTCTTCACAGGCAAGATCTTTCAGCGCCTCTTCACAGGCGAGATCTTTCAGCGCCTCTTCACAGGCGAGATCCTTCAGCGCCTCTTCACAGGCGAGGTCTGTCAGTGCCTTAAGAAAGGCGACATCATCCAGCGCCTCTTCACAGGCGAGATCTTTCAGCGCCTCTTCACAGGCGAGATCTTTCAGCGCCTCTTCACAGGCGAGATCTTTCAGCGCCTCTTCACAGGCGAGATCTTTTCACAGGCGATCTTTCAGCGCCTCTTCACAGGCGAGATCTTTCAGCGCCTCTTCACAGGCGAGATCTTTCAGCGCCTCTTCACAGGAGAGATCTTTCAGCGCCTCTTCACAGGCGAGGTCTGTCAGTGCCTTAAGAAAGGCGACATCATCCAGCGCCTCTTCACAGGCGAGATCTTTCAGCGCCTCTTCACAGGCGAGATCTTTCAGCGCCTCTTCACAGGCGAGATCTTTCAGCGCCTCTTCGAGATCTTTCAGCGCCTCTTCACAGGCGAGATCTTTCAGCGCCTCTTCACAGGCGAGATCTTTCAGCGCCTCTTCACAGGCGAGATCTGTCAGTGCCTTAAGAAAGGCGACATCATCCAGCTCCTCTTCACAGATGAGATCTTTCAGCGCCTCTTCACAGGCGAGAGATCTTTCAGCGCCTCTTCACAGGCGAGATCTTTCAGATCTCTTTAGCGAGATCTTTCAGCGCCTCTTCACAGGCAGGCGAGGTCTGTCAGTGCCTTAAGATAGGCGACATCATCCAGCGCCTCTTCACAGATGAGATCTTTCAGCGCCTCTTCACAGGCGAGATCTTTCAGCGCCTCTTCACAGGCGAGATCTTTTAGCGCCTCTTCACAGGCGAGGTCTGTCAGTGCCTTAAGAAAGGCGACATCATCCAGCTCCTCTTCACAGGCGAGATCTTTCAGCGCCTCTTCACAGGCGAGATCTTTCAGCGCCTCTTCACAGGAGTGATCTTTCAGCGCCTCTTCACAGGCGAGATCTTTCAGCGCCTCTTCACAGGCGAGATCTTTCAGCGCCTCTTCACAGACGAGATCTTTCAGCGCCTCTTCACAGGCGAGGTCTGTCAGTGCCTTAAGAAAGGCGACATCATCCAGCGCCTCTTCACAGGCGAGATCTTTCAGCGCCTCTTCACAGGCGAGATCTTTCAGCGCCTCTTCACAGGCGAGATCTTTCAGCGCCTCTTCACAGGCAAGACCTTTCAGCGCCTCTTCACAGGCGAGATCTTTCAGCCAGATCTCTTCACTGACGCGAGATCTTTCAGCGCCTCTTCACAGGCGAGGTCTGTCAGTGCCTTAAGAAAGGCGACATCATCCAGCACCTCTTCACAGGCGAGATCTTTCAGGCCTCTTCACAGGCGAGATCTGTCAGTGCCTTACAGAGATCTTTCAGCGCCTAGGCGACATCATCCAGCTCCTCTTCACAGATGAGATCTTTCAGCGCCTCTTCACAGGCGAGATCTTTCAGCGCCTCTTCACAGGAGAGATCTTTCAGCGCCTCTTCACAGGCAAGATCTTTCAGCGCCTCTTTACAGGCGAGATCTTTCAGCGCCTCTTCACAGGCGAGATCTTTCAGCGCCTCTTCACAGGCGAGGTCTGTCAGTGCCTTAAGAAAGGCGACATCATCCAGCTCCTCTTCACAGATGAGATCTTTCAGCGCCTCTTCACAGGCGAGATCTTTCAGCGCCTCTTCACAGGCGTGATCTTTCAGCGCCTCTTCACAGGCGAGATCTTTCAGCGCCTCTTCACAGGCGAGATCTTTCAGCGCCTCTTCACAGGAGAGATCTTTCAGCGCCTCTTCACAGGCGAGGTCTGTCAGTGCCTTAAGAAAGGCGACATCATCCAGCGCCTCTTCACAGATGAGATCTTTCAGCGCCTCTTCACAGGCGAGGTCTGTCAGTGCCTTTAGAGAGGCGACATCATCCAGCGCCTCTTCACAGGCGAGATCTTTCAGCGCCTTTTCACAGGCGAGATCTTTCAGCGCCTTTTCACAGGCGAGATCATTCAGCACCTCATCACAGGCGAAATCATTCAGCGCCTCTTCACCGGCGAGATCTTTCAGGCCTTTTCACAGGCGAGGTCTGTCAGTGCCTTAAGAAAGGCGACATCATCCAGCTCCTCTTCACAGATGAGATCTTTCTTCGCCTCTTCAAAGGACGAAACATGATCTCTCATTTATCTAGCAGAAACGCAGCCAAAATTCGCAAATTATAGCAAAAAATCGCATATCTGCTATCTTCAGACCCAAGGACCTATTACCCTACCACAAGAAAGCTGTGCGGACAATGAGTCAATGACGATGACGTCATCAACAATCAGACGGGCGGAAATACCGTCTATTCGATTATTATTATCGCATCGCTCACTCTGCTTTAGACTCGTTAATAATAACAATAACAATATTATTATTATTACTAATAATTAATAAAAAATAATAATATTATTATTTTTATTATTATTTTTATTATTAATATCATTATTAGTATTAATAATGGCAATAGTTAAGTAAGTAAGTAAGCATATTCTTTACTAAGCCGGTTGCAGGAGAGCTGGCCACGCAGGTATACCGCTCATTTTGAATCAACGGACTTGTGTACTGGGCTTTGCGTGGACCAGATGACATTAGCTTACGATGATTTAAACTAGTGTCGGTCTGTGATCGAAATTTCAGAAGTGTCACGAAATTTGCAGAGTCTTTCACTAGGCCTACTTATATGTCCGCGAAGGGAAATGTTTTGCTGACCGTATACAATAACAAAGTCTGCACAATAGAAATTCAACGAATAATAGTAATCTAGATTGTCAAAATGTAATCTAAATGGTTAAAAAATGTTGAGAGCGGTTAAAATCTTTACGCAGTTGCGTAATTGCGTAATGCTAGTTACGCGCATGTAGCCTAGGTCGTCGCTAAAACTCGGAGTAGGGTTTGATTCCATTGCTATCTCTCTCCTCAGATCTATGGATTACATTTTCCACCAAAATGATAAGCCAACGATGGCCCAGGAAGCTTCTCAAGAATTAACATCGTTAGCCACGTTTCAGCGCTTTTCAGAGGTCCCAAAAGTCGCTACGTAAATAAACAGAATGATGTATAAATAAAATGTTTGTACGTCGGCTAGAAAGAGCCTTCCATTGAAACGCTATTAACTCATTTTTAATACTCTATGTGCTTCATCTTTTGGCTTGATAAGTTTAACAGTGGCCATGTCTTCAATAGGTCTACTCGCAGACTGTCAGCTATTATAGTTTATCCTGTCTGCGATTTATCTGAACTGCGCTTGCAATCGCTGCAGCTAGATGGATATTTTGATTAGATTATATTAGATAAGAATAGATTAGATTATATGAGATTAGGTTAGATTATATTAGCTTATAATAGATTAGATTAACAGTAACTCGCTTGGGAAACAATTTAGAACGAGGTCCACTCAACTTCCTCCAAATGGGATTGCAAACATTTCTCAATCAATTGCATTCGTCATAAGACAAATGCATTCCTCTGTCTGTCTCCTTCCGTCTACCCCTCTGTCTCTGTCTCTCTACCTCTCCGTATGCCTACAATGAGAACAGAAAGCAGCCCATTTGGGGTCGTTACCCAGAGGGTCGTTGCTGATAAAAATACGAATTTGATTGGGGTTTAGGGGGTCGACCGTCACCATCGATCCTATCAAACACGAGAAATATTTCATTAAGCCGCACGCAATTTATCTACACAGGAATGGAAAACGTTTGCCCCATCGGTAATAATAACCCTTCCGGAGATCGGGGGGTTAACAACAAGACGCAGTGGGCTATATAACTGCATGTCGGGGGATAATAATTATTTCTGATTTGCATTATAACACAGACCGGCGTCTCCCGCTGTGTAGTTGCCGACATACAGTCTATAACCATTCGTCTCATCTCCGACAGAAAAGTCATCATATTCGGCGAAACGTCTTTCTCCATCAGATAGAGTCAGCCAGATCAACAGCCGACATCTGCACCGAACACAGATTAAGACATATATCAACACACGAAACAGACGCACATACACACAGGCACACAGGAAGACAGACGGACAGACAGATGAAAGGGTAGACAGGCATGCAGACAGACGGAAGGACGGATGGACAGACAGAGAGACGGACGGACGGACGGGAGGACGGATGGACAGACAGACAGACGGACGGACGGACGGATGGATGGACAGACGTAAGCCTACACAGATAGAGAGACACACAGACACACACAAATAGACACACAGATACGTACACCCACTCACAAAGACGCACAAAGATAGACAAACAGAATGACGGATGGACGGACGTACGGACAGACAGACAGTTTAAACGACCGATTTACTGCTTAACAAAAATTTAAGTAAAGGAATAATAATAGTAATAGTCGTTTATTAATTCAAACTGACAAGTATGCAGTAAGATAACGTGATATAGTAGTAACAGATGATAACAAGTTTAACAGTAGTCGAATTTAACTTAAGAATGAGTGAGTAAAGGAAGGGAATAATAGAATCAACAGCGTAACAGTAGGCCTAGGCCTCGGTATACCTAGAAACACCGGGTAAGTCAAACTCACCATGTTACTAGTAAATGTAATGTAACTGAACATTTATGTTGCGCCCCTTCAAGCTATCTACTCAGAGTCTTTCGCTGCGCTAGCCTGGATGATGCTTAATGTCATTACGAATGAATATATTACATCAGTTAGCAAAACAATGCACAGTAAATTGAAAGAGTCACCATGCAGTGTCGGGCCTACGCACATAAGAGGAACCAACCAGAGGATTCCCGTCGAGTAAAGTAAGTAAGTAAGTAAGTATGGTCTTTATTACGCCATTTGCAAACGCACAATGGGACAACAGTTATGCAATGATAATTGTAAAACATCAAAGTAATAATATTGATAATAATAATGCGTAACAAGCTAAATGCAGGTGGAAGATAATTAATAATTGTAAAGCATCCTGGTGATAAATCCCTTCCTAGTAAGGGGGTCAGATTGCGGAATGAAGTATAGGCCTATTTATTTACTACATTCCGTTTGCACCAGTTCCAGTCAGTCCTCTATTGTGCAGCCCGAGTCGTAGCCAATAAGTCGAATTATTCGCATGCACATCGCAATATATGCAAGAGACGCTGCGCTGGCTTCCTGTTGCCGAGTGGATTTCTTTTAAAGACCATCGTGCTGGCACGTGCTTCAATTGTTGACCATGCCCCCGCATACATCCGGCAGCTCTGCGTTCCTGTTTCAAGTCAACTTGGTCGGTGATCGTCGCGCTTTGCTAGACGTGTGGAGATATGCAGATGCCGCGCGCTTATGCACTTCAACTGGAGCTCATCGTGCCTTCTCATGTATTATCAGCTACAGTTGTGTTGTATTGCTCCTTCAGTGATACTATAGTCCTATGAGGCATAGAGAGCTGCAGCTCTGGGTCCGACTAATCTATCTGATCTAATCTAATCTAATCTAATCCAATTAATATAATATAATAGTAATATAATATAATATAATATAATATAATATAATATAATATAATATAATATAATATAATATAATATAATATAATATAATATAATATAATATAATATAATATAATATAATATAATATAATATAATATAATATAATATAATATAATATAATATAATATAATATAATATAATATAATATAATATAATATAATATAATATAATATAATATAATATATATATAATATAATATAATATAATATAATATAATATAATATAATATAATATAATATAATATAATATAATATAATATAATATAATATAATATAATATAATATAATATAATATAATATAATATAATCTAATCTAATCTAATCTAATCTAATCTGATATAATATAATATAATATAATCTAATCTAATTTAATCTAATCTAATCCAACAGAGCCAAGCGACTAAGAAGAGAGACAGATTTATCATAATATAACTGAGAATGCTGTCAAATGTTTTCGCATGTATACCGAGCCAAATATTTTGTTACATGATTTGTTTGCAGTAGTAGTTTCAGTTTAACGACACCGTGTGATAGCAATGATCATTAACGTCGCCCTCCTCATTTATCCAGGCTTGGGACTGGAACTGCCAGAGTACAAGCAGTGGCGGAGTTAAGATTTGTTGCCTAAAATACCTCAGGTTAAGTACAACAACTGAAAGACATTCACCTAATTAAAAAAAACACACAGAATGGCCTATAACAAGCCATACTTGATGAAGCCCAAGTGCCCTCCTTCCAAGGACAGAACATCGATGGCGCTGAGCAATTGTTAGCGAAGGACTTGCTCAAGTTTCCTACACAACGATAGCCTCGGGAAGACACTGGGCGTTACAAGCCAAACGCTTTAACCAATGGGCTACCATGCCCCAGGAGACAACGTTTGGTGGCTCAGCGTGTGACCCCTTAGTTACCACAAATGGAATTACACAATGTGCAAACAGAGACATCCGAGTACGCTTGTCTTGGGCCGGAATGGTAATAGGACACGGACTTCCGCCCACGGACTTCCGCCCACGGAGACACAGCGCCTAACCTTTGACCTCTCTGGCAGCACCGAGAGAGACCAAGCGGTCAACCGCTGTCATCTTACAGCCCACGGAATATGCTCATCGGTGCACACGCTATGCAGGTCACCCGGGTCAGCCATAATCAATTTAAGCTGGAGAAAGTTTCTGTGATGTTTTTGCTCTTCATATCCATTTGCCGAGGAAATTGTGATGAGAACCTTCATAGCCATAGCCAGCGCTATCAAGTTGATTTCATTTGGCTTATGGTTTGATTATATTGTAACATAATCATTTCATGCTTTTTCTAATGTAATCTAATCCAATGATTTATATAGCGCCGTAATAACGATGTCTAATCGGTCTATGGTCGCTTATCGATGATCATTTGATTTCTCATAGTAAGATAACTTTAAAGCGAATTATGTCACATTGCATTGTGTTACATCAAATGGCATCACATCGCTTCACATGAACTCACATAATGGCAAAATAAGGTAAGCAAAACGCTTCTATGGCGCCTCTTTGGGATCTCTCAGAAGGGCTCTAGCTATTACGCTTTCTGTGCTATAAACAACATCAATATTCATAATCTTTTTATCCGATTCTACCTGCAACTACTACTACTACTACTACTACTACTACTACTACTACTACTACTACTACTACTACTACTACTACTACTACTACTACACTACTACTACTACTACTACTACACTACTACCACTACCACTACCACTACCACTACCACTACCACTACCACTGAGCCACTACCACTACCACACCACTACCACTACTACCACTACCACTACACACTACCACTACCACTACCACTACTACCACTACCACTACCACTACCACTACCACTACCACCACCACTTTACCACTACCACTACCATCACCACTACCACTACCACTACCACTACCACTACCACTACGACTACCACTACCACTACCACTACCACTACCACTACTACTTCATTTTATGCGCGTTTCCTCATCTGGCGCTATAGAAGACATGGCTTTCATGCAAAGACGTCATAACCTTTTTCTTGTGGTCAACCGATGGATGTTTTCCAGCCCTATCCAAAATTCTCCGTTCTCCTCCATCCGTCCGAATCCGTTCCGGTATTCCGTCCAGTTTCTGTTGAAGTCTTCCTCTCCGTTCATCCTCCTCTGTATCACAGTCCACCCCTCGCCTTCTGCCCCCAGATGGCAGTAGACCCTGGTCGAAAACTCAGATGAGGAAGTGTTACCCACGTACAGGAAGTACACGCCATCTTGGATCAGCTGACCGCGTATGGCTAAGTCATGACAATTTAGCAACTCTGTATGTTGACCTACAACATGCACATCGGAAATATGAAAGAATGCGTACATTTGAACACGTATGAACACACGAAAGATTATGGATGAAGCAACATTAAAACATTTGTCAAACGGATAATAAAGGATATACTTACTCAATCACTTACATACTTACTTACTTACTTACTTACTTACTTACTTACTTGCTTACTTACTTACTTACTTTACTTACTTACATAGATATCAACATAAGTGCATTATATATTAGTTTCAAGGTTTTGATATCTCACTCTTTTACGTTCATCAAGCTGTCTCATAATTACACAATGCTGTAACAATTCAGGTCTTTCTTGTGTCATCCTCTATGATGTTTGAAGACACTTATGCCTCAAAAATCCTAAAGCGTCACAAAAACTCCGCGCTCGTGACTAAGCTGTTGTCCAGTTTTTAGAATTTATCCGGTGATTACAATCCGCCGGAAGTCAAAGTGATCTGTCGGCCGAGTCGCAAACACGACCACAGCAATCCACAATAGGACACCATTATAACCCCAGGCTTCCATTGATCACCTACCACATAAACTCCACCACTGCCCGAACTCTGGTAGTGCCAGACCCAAGCCTTGAGAAAGGAGGAGGGCGATGTCGACGATCCTGACAGTCATAAGACGTCGTTAACCCTGGGAACTAAACATACTACTTACCCCACCACAAAAGGGGAGCAGGGCTCGGTGAGCACCAGATGCCGTGGTATTTCAGTAGTGGTCAAACATCCAAGTATTAATAACCATGTTCGACATGGCTTAAATTCACAATCAATCAATCAATCAATCAATCAATCAATCAATCAATCAATCAATCAATCAATCAATCAATCAATCAATCAATCAATCAATCAATCAATCAATCAATCAATCAATCAATCAATCAATCAATCAATCAATCAATCAATCAAGCAATCAATCAATCAATCAATCAATCAATCAATCAATCAATCAATCAATCAATCAATCAATCAATCAATCAATCAATCAATCAATCAATCAATCAATCAATCAATCAATCAATCAATCAATCAATCAATATATTTATTTATTGACCACCATGATAATAATACAGGCACATATATATAGTTCATGCAATCGTATACAGGTTGTCAATGGGTAAACCCAAAGCAACATAATGGTTCCGCTATCAGGGTTGCCCTACATGTATTTACATAAGTCATTAATCAGTTAGTATATTGATGGTCACCATTTAATATAATGCAATCATATGATAGAGTGTCAATATTTAATTCTACTGGGAGCTTAAGGCTCCTCACAAGGTTGACAACAGCACACAAACGTTAGCAATCCTGTGATATATTAACACAACAGTGCATGCACATAGTATCTTATACAAGCACCACGAAGTAACTTATGCAAGTGAAGCCAAAAGATGGAATTAAAATTTTCATTTAAATTGATAAACTGTAGGTAAGTTTTAAAGATCATTAGGTAGGGTGTTCCGTAGCAGCGGACCACAAATCCCAATACTATGTTGCCTAGCAGTGGTGTGTACCCTTCGTTGATGATAGTTCATTGCAGAACGTGTAAAGTGGTCGTGTACTTCTGAGTTTTTACAAAACCAGTTGTCAAAACTCGCAGGTATTTGATGCGCTTGAAGTTTGTACATCAGTTTGTTTGTTTCACCGCATCTGCCAGTAACTTATCAACGGCATCATGCATTCACACGTGCGTCAATTGGCATCCTCAATTACCATGTAGGCTACTGTAGGATCAGATTTCATGCCTGAGAGCTTTCTGTTTCAGAAGCGCTTTCCATTCTTTGCTTGATTCCTTGTGGACCAGGTGCTGTATACGCTTTCGAAATGAATTTAGGCCTATTTGCGACTTTTCAACCGTGCCCATTTTGAATAGAGGGGACTGATAAACTTCCCAGATACTATGGAACGAGACAGAATGTACTGGCTCCCCATGCGAGGTTTTGCAAATTGGCCTATAAACTGCCGAATTCTCTGTACGCTTCTCACATTGTCCAATAGTAGGTTTCGAAAGACGTGAACACCTGCCATAAATGATAAAATTCTAGGCGACTTCTTTTAATTGCGCATGCATTTAAAGCTTCCGAAAAGTCTTAATAACATCATTCATAATCATCATAATTACTTACCGATAATTCGTCGAAAACTGGGCTGATGCAATCAGAATTAATGAATGACAATTTCGATTAGGCTACTTATTGTTAACCAACTGCATATAAGTACACCCAAGCATGCAATCGTGCGAGCATGCATGGGGCTGAATTTCGATCACTTGTACAAAATCACCGGATACAAAATCGGTCGTGCATGATTAATTGCTAGCATTTGGACAACGCTGGCTGTATGAACAAATGTCCAGAGGTTTCAACATGCGTGCAGAATTTTTCATACACGCATAATTTAATTTTAAAATATTCATGCCTGCGATGTGCCACGAAAGATTATGTTTACTTAAAATCCACCCATGCCGCTATAGGCAACAATTTATAATATGCAGATGAATTTACGATTGATCAGCAGATTTTCCAGACAACCATAAGAAGTTGTGGAGTGATTTTTATATTTAAGGAGACGTGCAGACAGGTAGACAGACAGACAGACAGACAGACAGACAGACAGACAGACAGACAGACAGACAGACAGACAGACAGACAGATAGATAGATAGATAGATAGATAGATACATGTAGATAGATAGATAAATATATAGATAGATAGATACACATACAGAAATATGCGCAGAATGATGGTTGATGATGTGAGAGCTTAGATGGGATAGAGCTTTTAAGTGGATTTTGCAATATCAGAAGTATAGGAAGGAAGGACACGGTGGTTGAGTCAGAGAAATCAGAGAAGACCTCCTCAGAGAGAACAGCAGGGGATGAACTCAGAGACCCACAGAGGGACCGGAAATGTTTGCCAGAGCTAACCATCGGTCCAATAATTCCTCTCGGAGGGAAACTAAAAGCTACATCAGAGCCCATCGGTTGAAACGCTTGCATATAGGTAGAAGGACAGGATATCCGCTGCCCTTAGACGTATAGACCCACGTATAAAGGGGCCTATATAGGACTATCGCTAAGACTCGATACAGTCTCCATGCAAGTGTTGAGCGTGTGTCCTAGGCAAATAATCAGCTCTTATTGAATTATTTTGCCAGCGGAACACGACACGACTGGATTTATTGGCGAACGCCATCGAATCACGCTCTGGTTTCTGACGGCATTAGAGGAGTTTATATATACACATACACATATATACATATATATATAAATATATATAGCCTATTCATAGACATGCATATAAAATGCATATGCATATATATATAAAATGTATATATATATATTATATATATATATGTAGGCCTGCTTTCGTGCTAGCACTATTCTCATATGGTCGTGGGCGTTTTATTGGGGAACTGAGGGTCACGGTATGCCCATCTGGTTACCTGGAATTAGATACCCAACTTCTTCGACTTAGATGCGCATAAATAATGTGATAAACTTCAGGCATGCAGACCACGGACACGAAGCCGTTTGAGATGCATGGCTTAGATTTCCTGTTGGAACAGATAACTTAGAGAACTGTGTCTTCCATGATGCAACATAAATCTGTAATATCACTTGCAATCAGTGTATGTCCCGTATACTCTTCGACCTCGTCGATTCCTTCTCTGGTTCCCAGTCTCAAAGTCGTGCTGACGCCCTTGCATATTGTGTACATAGCAAAAAACGCTCATTTAATATGCGTTTGATATATATATACGTAAGCGTCTATATAAATGAATATAATTATATTTTGATATATATACGTATGCGTCTATAAATTAATATATATGTTCCTACAGGTTTGTGCACATTATATATGTATATATTTATTTATATATGTCATGTGCGATATTTGAATCATACGTTTCACACAGTGTTTTCCTGAATGTATCCTAAGTGGATCTCAGGACTCAATGATAGGAAATTCGTCGTAATTTAAGAAGCACCTGCCGCCGCTCTATACAGAAGTCGTCGTCTATGACAACGTAATAAACCAATCGCTGACGGAAGACGCAGCTGACGTCAGCCGATCTGCATTATCAACAGTAATCCTTGGATTTGCAGTTCATTGCTGCTGTGCTCTCACTAGCTCACCTATGCTATACCTATACCGCCAACACACACAGTACACAGAAACCACACCTTGCAGACGTGTAAACTGGACTGGCTGATTGGATCTGGAGTGGGTGAATAAGTGAGTGAGTGATTGAGTGAGTGACTGACTGACTGACTGACTGGGATTGATTAGCTTATGTTGTCTCAGTTAGATAAGCATGTGTCGGAAGCCCTAATGAGGTTTAAAATCGTAGAATAGCTGCTCAGATGTATACATACATATAAACGAATATACATACACACACAGTAAATATACACACATGCATACATAATGTAGAAAAGTGAAAGCCCCACTTGGTGTGTGGTCGCTCTGGTTATCTGTTTTCCGTGTGTCTGGTCCAAATATGACTGGTTCAGGAGATCGAGGTGGAAGAACAGAACAAGGCATCTTGCACTGAACACCACATCCATCCTCGCAGATATAACGGTATCTAATCGACAATCTGCACAACAAACCCATTGATAACACATACAAACAAAGAAACAACAGAATATCATAATTATACAAGGAAACATACGACCAAAAGCACCATTAACTTGAATGTATGTATTTTTTCATTCAGAGGGCCCAGAACTCGTTACCGTTAGCGCTTTCAGGTCAGAGGTCCCAAACGTAGTAAATCAGAATGATGTATAAATAAAATGTTTGTACGTCGGCTAGAAAGAGCCTTCCATTGAAACGCTATTAACTCATTTTTAATACTCTATGTGCTTCATCTTTTGGCTTGATAAGTTTAACAGTGGCCATGTCTTCAATAGGTCTACTCGCAGACTGTCAGCTATTATAGTTTATCCTGTCTGCGATTTATCTGAACTGCGCTTGCAATCGCTGCAGCTAGATGGATATTTTGATTAGATTATATTAGATAAGAATAGATTAGATTATATGAGATTAGGTTAGATTATATTAGCTTATAATAGATTAGATTAACAGTAACTCGCTTGGGAAACAATTTAGAACGAGGTCCACTCAACTTCCTCCAAATGGGATTGCAAACATTTCTCAATCAATTGCATTCGTCATAAGACAAATGCATTCCTCTGTCTGTCTCCTTCCGTCTACCCCTCTGTCTCTGTCTCTCTACCTCTCCGTATGCCTACAATGAGAACAGAAAGCAGCCCATTTGGGGTCGTTACCCAGAGGGTCGTTGCTGATAAAAATACGAATTTGATTGGGGTTTAGGGGGTCGACCGTCACCATCGATCCTATCAAACACGAGAAATATTTCATTAAGCCGCACGCAATTTATCTACACAGGAATGGAAAACGTTTGCCCCATCGGTAATAATAACCCTTCCGGAGATCGGGGGGTTAACAACAAGACGCAGTGGGCTATATAACTGCATGTCGGGGGATAATAATTATTTCTGATTTGCATTATAACACAGACCGGCGTCTCCCGCTGTGTAGTTGCCGACATACAGTCTATAACCATTCGTCTCATCTCCGACAGAAAAGTCATCATATTCGGCGAAACGTCTTTCTCCATCAGATAGAGTCAGCCAGATCAACAGCCGACATCTGCACCGAACACAGATTAAGACATATATCAACACACGAAACAGACGCACATACACACAGGCACACAGGAAGACAGACGGACAGACAGATGAAAGGGTAGACAGGCATGCAGACAGACGGAAGGACGGATGGACAGACAGAGAGACGGACGGACGGACGGGAGGACGGATGGACAGACAGACAGACGGACGGACGGACGGATGGATGGACAGACGTAAGCCTACACAGATAGAGAGACACACAGACACACACAAATAGACACACAGATACGTACACCCACTCACAAAGACGCACAAAGATAGACAAACAGAATGACGGATGGACGGACGTACGGACAGACAGACAGTTTAAACGACCGATTTACTGCTTAACAAAAATTTAAGTAAAGGAATAATAATAGTAATAGTCGTTTATTAATTCAAACTGACAAGTATGCAGTAAGATAACGTGATATAGTAGTAACAGATGATAACAAGTTTAACAGTAGTCGAATTTAACTTAAGAATGAGTGAGTAAAGGAAGGGAATAATAGAATCAACAGCGTAACAGTAGGCCTAGGCCTCGGTATACCTAGAAACACCGGGTAAGTCAAACTCACCATGTTACTAGTAAATGTAATGTAACTGAACATTTATGTTGCGCCCCTTCAAGCTATCTACTCAGAGTCTTTCGCTGCGCTAGCCTGGATGATGCTTAATGTCATTACGAATGAATATATTACATCAGTTAGCAAAACAATGCACAGTAAATTGAAAGAGTCACCATGCAGTGTCGGGCCTACGCACATAAGAGGAACCAACCAGAGGATTCCCGTCGAGTAAAGTAAGTAAGTAAGTAAGTATGGTCTTTATTACGCCATTTGCAAACGCACAATGGGACAACAGTTATGCAATGATAATTGTAAAACATCGAAGTAATAATATTGATAATAATAATGCGTAACAAGCTAAATGCAGGTGGAAGATAATTAATAATTGTAAAGCATCCTGGTGATAAATCCCTTCCTAGTAAGGGGGTCAGATTGCGGAATGAAGTATAGGCCTATTTATTTACTACATTCCGTTTGCACCAGTTCCAGTCAGTCCTCTATTGTGCAGCCCGAGTCGTAGCCAATAAGCCGAATTATTCGCATGCACATCGCAATATATGCGAAAGACGCTGTGCTGGCTTCCTGTTGCCGAGTGGATTTCTTTTAAAGACCATCGTGCTTGCACGTGCTTCAATTGTTGACTATGCCCCGCATACATCCGGCAGCTCTGCGTTCCTGTTTCAAGTCAACTTGGTCGGTGATCGTCGCGCTTTGCTAGACGTGTGGAGATATGCAGATGCCGCGCGCTTATGCACTTCAACTGGAGCTCATCGTGCCTTCTCATGTATTATCAGCTACAGTTGTGTTGTATTGCTCCTTCAGTGATACTATAGTCCTATGAGGCATAGAGAGCTGCAGCTCTGGGTCCGACTAATCTATCTGATCTAATCTAATCTAATCTGCATTGATCTAATATATTTTAATCATAATATAATATAATATAATGTAATATAAGGCCCTATAATATAATATAACATAATATAATATAATATAATATAATATAATGTAATATAATATAATATAATATAATATAATATAATATAATAGAGCATTATAATATAATATAATATAATATAATATAATATAATATAATATAATATAATATAATATAACATAATATAATATAATATAATATAATATGAAATATAATATAATATAATATAATATAATATAATATAATATAATATAATATAATATAATATAATATAATATAATATAATATAATATAATATAATATAATATAAGTATAATATAATATAATATAATATAATATAATATAATATAATAATCTCTAATCTAATCTAATCTAATCTAATCTAATATAATCTAATCTAATATAATCTAATCTAATTTAATCTAATCTAATCCAACAGAGCCAAGCGACTAAAAGAGGGTCCCAGATTTATCATAATATAACTGAGAATGCTGTCAAATGTTTTCGCATGTATACCGAGCCAAATATTTTGTTACATGATTTGTTTGCAGTAGTAGTTTCAGTTTAACGACACCGTGTGATAGCAATGATCATTAACGTCGCCCTCCTCATTTATCCAGGCTTGGGACTGGAACTGCCAGAGTACAAGCAGTGGCGGAGTTAAGATTTGTTGCCTAAAATACCTCAGGTTAAGTACAACAACTGAAAGACATTCACCTAATTAAAAAAAACACACAGAATGGCCTATAACAAGCCATACTTGATGAAGCCCAAGTGCCCTCCTTCCAAGGACAGAACATCGATGGCGCTGAGCAATTGTTAGCGAAGGACTTGCTCAAGTTTCCTACACAACGATAGCCTCGGGAAGACACTGGGCGTTACAAGCCAAACGCTTTAACCAATGGGCTACCATGCCCCAGGAGACAACGTTTGGTGGCTCAGCGTGTGACCCCTTAGTTACCACAAATGGAATTACACAATGTGCAAACAGAGACATCCGAGTACGCTTGTCTTGGGCCGGAATGGTAATAGGACACGGACTTCCGCCCACGGACTTCCGCCCACGGAGACACAGCGCCTAACCTTTGACCTCTCTGGCAGCACCGAGAGAGACCAAGCGGTCAACCGCTGTCATCTTACAGCCCACGGAATATGCTCATCGGTGCACACGCTATGCAGGTCACCCGGGTCAGCCATAATCAATTTAAGCTGGAGAAAGTTTCTGTGATGTTTTTGCTCTTCATATCCATTTGCCGAGGAAATTGTGATGAGAACCTTCATAGCCATAGCCAGCGCTATCAAGTTGATTTCATTTGGCTTATGGTTTGATTATATTGTAACATAATCATTTCATGCTTTTTCTAATGTAATCTAATCCAATGATTTATATAGCGCCGTAATAACGATGTCTAATCGGTCTATGGTCGCTTATCGATGATCATTTGATTTCTCATAGTAAGATAACTTTAAAGCGAATTATGTCACATTGCATTGTGTTACATCAAATGGCATCACATCGCTTCACATGAACTCACATAATGGCAAAATAAGGTAAGCAAAACGCTTCTATGGCGCCTCTTTGGGATCTCTCAGAAGGGCTCTAGCTATTACGCTTTCTGTGCTATAAACAACATCAATATTCATAATCTTTTTATCCGATTCTACCTGCAACTACTACTACTACTACTACTACTACTACTACTACTACTACTACTACTACTACTATGTTCACTACTACTACTACTACTACTACTACTACTACTACTACCACTACCACTACCACTACCACTACCACTACCACTACCACTACCACTACCACTACCACTACCACTACCACTACCACTACCACTACCACTACCACTACCACCACTACCACTACCACTACCACTACCACTACCACTACCACCACCACCACTACCTACCACTACCACTACCACTACCACTACCACTACCACTACCACTACCACTACCACTACCACTACCACTACCACTACGACTACCACTACCACTACCACTACCACTACCACTACTACTTCATTTTATGCGCGTTTCCTCATCTGGCGCTATAGAAGACATGGCTTTCATGCAAAGACGTCATAACCTTTTTCTTGTGGTCAACCGATGGATGTTTTCCAGCCCTATCCAAAATTCTCCGTTCTCCTCCATCCGTCCGAATCCGTTCCGGTATTCCGTCCAGTTTCTGTTGAAGTCTTCCTCTCCGTTCATCCTCCTCTGTATCACAGTCCACCCCTCGCCTTCTGCCCCCAGATGGCAGTAGACCCTGGTCGAAAACTCAGATGAGGAAGTGTTACCCACGTACAGGAAGTACACGCCATCTTGGATCAGCTGACCGCGTATGGCTAAGTCATGACAATTTAGCAACTCTGTATGTTGACCTACAACATGCACATCGGAAATATGAAAGAATGCGTACATTTGAACACGTATGAACACACGAAAGATTATGGATGAAGCAACATTAAAACATTTGTCAAACGGATAATAAAGGATATACTTACTCAATCACTTACTTACTTACTTACTTACTTACTTACTTACTTGCTTGCTTACTTACTTGCTTACTTACATAGATATCAACATAAGTGCATTATATATTAGTTTCAAGGTTTTGATATCTCACTCTTTTACGTTCATCAAGCTGTCTCATAATTACACAATGCTGTAACAATTCAGGTCTTTCTTGTGTCATCCTCTATGATGTTTGAAGACACTTATGCCTCAAAAATCCTAAAGCGTCACAAAAACTCCGCGCTCGTGACTAAGCTGTTGTCCAGTTTTTAGAATTTATCCGGTGATTACAATCCGCCGGAAGTCAAAGTGATCTGTCGGCCGAGTCGCAAACACGACCACAGCAATCCACAATAGGACACCATTATAACCCCAGGCTTCCATTGATCACCTACCACATAAACTCCACCACTGCCCGAACTCTGGTAGTGCCAGACCCAAGCCTTGAGAAAGGAGGAGGGCGATGTCGACGATCCTGACAGTCATAAGACGTCGTTAACCCTGGGAACTAAACATACTACTTACCCCACCACAAAAGGGGAGCAGGGCTCGGTGAGCACCAGATGCCGTGGTATTTCAGTAGTGGTCAAACATCCAAGTATTAATAACCATGTTCGACATGGCTTAAATTCACAATCAATCAATCAATCAATCAATCAATCAATCAATCAATCAATCAATCAATCAATCAATCAATCCAATCAATCAATCAATCAATCAATCAATCAATCAATCAATCAATCAATCAATCAATCAATCAATCAATCAAGTAATCAATCAATTCAATCAATCAATCAATCAATCAATCAATCAATCAATCAATCAATCAATCAATCAATCAATCAATCAATCAATCAATCAATCAATCAATCAATCAATCAATCAATCAATCAATCAATCAATATATTTATTTATTGACCACCATGATAATAATACAGGCACATAGTTCATGCAATCGTATACAGGGTGTCAATAGGTAAACCCAAAAGAACATATGGTTCCGCTATCAGGGTTGCCCTATTTACATAAGTCATTAATCAGTTAGTATATTGATGGTCACCATTTAATAAAATGCACCTTACGACAGTCATATGATAGAGTGTCAATATTTAATTCTACTGGGAGCTTAAGGCTCCTCACAAGGTTGACAACAGCACACCAAACGTTAGCAATCCTGTGATATATTAACACAACAGTGCATGCACATAGTATCTTATACAAGCACCACGAAGTAACTTATGCAAGTGAAGCCAAAAGATGGAATTAAAATTTTCATTTAAATTGATAAACTGTAGGTAAGTTTTAAAGATCATTAGGTAGGGTGTTCCGTAGCAGCGGACCACAAATCCCAATACTATGTTGCCTAGCAGTGGTGTGTACCCTTCGTTGATGATAGTTCATTGCAGAACGTGTAAAGTGGTCGTGTACTTCTGAGTTTTTACAAAACCAGTTGTCAAAACTCGCAGGTATTTGATGCGCTTGAAGTTTGTACATCAGTTTGTTTGTTTCACCGCATCTGCCAGTAACTTATCAACGGCATCATGCATTCACACGTGCGTCAATTGGCATCCTCAATTACCATGTAGGCTACTGTAGGATCAGATTTCATGCCTGAGAGCTTTCTGTTTCAGAAGCGCTTTCCATTCTTTGCTTGATTCCTTGTGGACCAGGTGCTGTATACGCTTTCGAAATGAATTTAGGCCTATTTGCGACTTTTCAACCGTGCCCATTTTGAATAGAGGGGACTGATAAACTTCCCAGATACTATGGAACGAGACAGAATGTACTGGCTCCCCATGCGAGGTTTTGCAAATTGGCCTATAAACTGCCGAATTCTCTGTACGCTTCTCACATTGTCCAATAGTAGGTTTCGAAAGACGTGAACACCTGCCATAAATGATAAAATTCTAGGCGACTTCTTTTAATTGCGCATGCATTTAAAGCTTCCGAAAAGTCTTAATAACATCATTCATAATCATCATAATTACTTACCGATAATTCGTCGAAAACTGGGCTGATGCAATCAGAATTAATGAATGACAATTTCGATTAGGCTACTTATTGTTAACCAACTGCATATAAGTACACCCAAGCATGCAATCGTGCGAGCATGCATGGGGCTGAATTTCGATCACTTGTACAAAATCACCGGATACAAAATCGGTCGTGCATGATTAATTGCTAGCATTTGGACAACGCTGGCTGTATGAACAAATGTCCAGAGGTTTCAACATGCGTGCAGAATTTTTCATACACGCATAATTTAATTTTAAAATATTCATGCCTGCGATGTGCCACGAAAGATTATGTTTACTTAAAATCCACCCATGCCGCTATAGGCAACAATTTATAATATGCAGATGAATTTACGATTGATCAGCAGATTTTCCAGACAACCATAAGAAGTTGTGGAGTGATTTTTATATTTAAGGAGACGTGCAGACAGATAGACAGACAGACAGACAGACAGACAGACAGACAGACAGACAGACAGACAGACAGACAGACAGACAGACAGACAGACAGATAGATAGATAGATAGATAGATAGATACATGTAGATAGATAGATAAATATATAGATAGATAGATACACATACAGAAATATGCGCAGAATGATGGTTGATGATGTGAGAGCTTAGATGGGATAGAGCTTTTAAGTGGATTTTGCAATATCAGAAGTATAGGAAGGAAGGACACGGTGGTTGAGTCAGAGAAATCAGAGAAGACCTCCTCAGAGAGAACAGCAGGGGATGAACTCAGAGACCCACAGAGGGACCGGAAATGTTTGCCAGAGCTAACCATCGGTCCAATAATTCCTCTCGGAGGGAAACTAAAAGCTACATCAGAGCCCATCGGTTGAAACGCTTGCATATAGGTAGAAGGACAGGATATCCGCTGCCCTTAGACGTATAGACCCACGTATAAAGGGGCCTATATAGGACTATCGCTAAGACTCGATACAGTCTCCATGCAAGTGTTGAGCGTGTGTCCTAGGCAAATAATCAGCTCTTATTGAATTATTTTGCCAGCGGAACACGACACGACTGGATTTATTGGCGAACGCCATCGAATCACGCTCTGGTTTCTGACGGCATTAGAGGAGTTTATATATACACATACACATATATACATACATATATATAAATATATATAGCCTATTCATAGACATGCATATAAAAATGCATATATATATATATAAAATGTATATATATATATATATATATATATATATGTA
The DNA here is from genome assembly GCA_020284085.1 of Aporrectodea caliginosa. Classification (NCBI taxonomy): domain Eukaryota; kingdom Metazoa; phylum Annelida; class Clitellata; order Crassiclitellata; family Lumbricidae; genus Aporrectodea; species Aporrectodea caliginosa. The sequence goes on from JACEVL010000666.1 coordinate 584,003, forward strand.
GGCCTGCTTTCGTGCTAGCACGATTCTCATATGGTCGTGGGCGTTTTATTGGGGAACCGAGGGTCACGGTATGTCCATCTGGTTACCTGGAATTAGATACCCAACTTCTTAGACTTAGATGCGCATAAATAATGTGATAAACTTCAGGCATGCAGACCACGGACACGAAGCCGTTTGAGATGCATGGCTTAGATTTCCTGTTGGAACAGATAACTTAGAGAACTGTGTCTTCCATGATGCAACATAAATCTGTAATATCACTTGCAATCAGTGTATGTCCCGTATACTCTTCGACCTCGTCGATTCCTTCTCTGGTTCCCAGTCTCAAAGTCGTGCTGACGCCCTTGCATATTGTGTACATAGCAAAAAACGCTCATTTAATATGCGTTTGATATATATATACGTAAGCGTCTATATAAATGAATATAATTATATTTTGATATATATACGTATGCGTCTATAAATTAATATATATGTTCCTACAGGTTTGTGCACATTATATATGTATATATTTATTTATATATGTCATGTGTGATATTTGCATCATACGTTTCACACAGTGTTTTCCTGAATGTATCCTAAGTGGATCTCAGGACTGAATGATAGGAAATTCGTCGTAATTTAAGAAGCACCTGCCGCCGCTCTATACAGAGGGCGTCGTCTATGACAACGTAATAAACCAATCGCTGACGGAAGACGCAGCTGACGTCAGCCTATCTGCATTATCAACAGTAATCCTTGGATTTGCAGTTCATAGCACTATGCGCTGCTGTCTCTCACTTGTTATACCTCTACCGTCAGCACACACAGCACACCGAAACCACACCATGCAGACGTGCAAACTGACTGGCTGATTGACTGAGTGGGTGAATAAGTGAGTGAGTGATTGAGTGAGTGACTGACTGACTGACTGACTGGATTGATTAGCTTATGTTGTCTCAGTTAGATAAGCATGTGTCGGAAGCCCTAATGAGGTTTAAAATCGTAGAATAGCTGCTCAGATGTATACATACATATAAACGAATATACATACACACACAGTAAATATACACACATGCATACATAATGTAGAAAAGTGAAAGCCCCACTTGGTGTGTGGTCGCTCTGGTTATCTGTTTTCCGTGTGTCTGGTCCAAATATGACTGGTTCAGGAGATCGAGGTGGAAGAACAGAACAAGGCATCTTGCACTGAACACCACATCCATCCTCGCAGATATAACGGTATCTAATCGACAATCTGCACAACAAACCCATTGATAACACATACAAACAAAGAAACAACAGAATATCATAATTATACAAGGAAACATACGACCAAAAGCACCATTAACTTGAATGTATGTATTTTTTCATTCATTCATTCTTCGTTTATTGAATCCCAAAATCAGTAAAATAAAAAATATAGACATGAAACATTGATATGGGTATTGAGAATCAACCGGTAGACCCAGAAGCAACAGAGTTCCGCTTGAATAGGGTCACCAAATTAAAGGCAGTACAGATGGCGACGAAGAACAGTCGTCTTTCTAATTAAACATGTATCGAAGTCTTAACTATGACAACAAAAAATTGGATCATATACATGATCAACTGAACAGAGAGTTAAACTTAACTAAGCCATAAAACACGTTACAAATTACAGTCGTGTGTCATTTAAGAAACTTCGCAGTTGTTGTTTAAATAATTGTAAAGTAGGCAAACATCGAATATGAACAGGTAATGTATTCCATACTAATGGTCCATTGCATTTAATATTGAAAAATCTAGTATTAGTTCGAGCGTAAGTACTACGAAAGTTATCTTGGGATCTTGTATTATATGAATGAATTTGATAGGAGTGCAAGACATAACCATCAAAAACTTGGGGCAATAATTTCCTTTCATATTTATACATAAATTCTGCAATTAGGAATTTATTTACAGATTCTATTTTTAGAATCCTTAGTCTTGAGAACAAATGATCAGTGTCATCTTTATAATATTGTTTAGCAACAATTCTCACCGCACGTCTTTGTAACATCATTAGAACTTTTAAACGAGAGGGATAATTGGATGCCCAAATTAGGTTGCAGTAAGAGAGGTATGGGTAAATAAGAGAATAATAAAGATTGAGCAGTATAAACTTAGGCAGTAAATATTGAATGCGATTCAATATAACCAATACTTTTAGCAATTTTTTTAGAAATTTGCATTATATGTTCTTTCCATGTGAGATGACGGTCAATAAAAACACCAAGAAATTTACAAGAAGCTACTTGTGTAATCTGCTGATTATCAATATATATTTTTATGGTTTGAGAGGAGAATATCTTTTTATGAGAACAGAACAATATAAAATTTGTCTTAGATAGACTAAGGGATAACTTATTGGCCCGAAACCAATCAGCGATTAAGTCAAGTTCATTGTTAACAGACTCAACTAAGAACTCCAAAGATTTGTTAGACAAAAATAAATTTGTATCATCAGCGAATAAAATAAAGTGAAACAACTTGGATGAATTCGGGAGATCATTTATATACAATAAGAATAGCAAAGGACCTAGAATAGACCCTTGAGGTACAGTACACCACACTGAATAAATTTCATATCAGATAATGTGCCATTGTATGAAACCTGTTGCTGTCTGTTGCTGAGATAGTTTTTAAACCAACAGAGTGGTATCCCTCGGACCCCATAGAATTCTAGCTTATTGAGAAGAATCGAGTGATCTACGGTATCAAAATGTATTATAGTCTTTAGTTTTTAGTTAAGTCCTTATTCACTATTGTAAACCTTTTTCACTTTTTCTTTACCGCCTCTAACACACAAGTCAGTGTTCCCCTTATTTCTGTTTATCAATAACCTCCGTCATCTTTCAATTATTTTACTGTACTATCTTAGGCCCCCTCTTAGCGGGACTCGTCCCTTTGGGGTGCCTATTTGCTCCCACTCCACTCTACTCGTGCTAGCTCTTTGTAACTTATCTTGACTTGTGTTTAACTGGTTTTACTTTTCGTTGATCATTTTACTTTTTCATTTCTCATACATGTTGTACCTTTTAACTATGTTAGAGCTGTGTTTAATCATTATGTTTGTTATGTTGTTGGGAACAATAAATAAATTGAAATTGAAATTGAAAATTGAAATTGAAAAGCTTTTGCAAGATCGAAGAAGATTCCAATGGAAAATTCATTATTATCAAAAGCTTGAGATATTTTGTCATGCATGTCCAGCAGCGCCATAGATGTTGAGCGACCTGATTGAAAACCAAATTGGTTTGGATACAGGATGTTGGTTTTAGTAATATAGTCTTGCAGACGTTCATGCATCAACTTTTCAAAATACTTTGAAAAAAGGGAGTATAGATATTGGCCTATAATTATTTACAATCTCTTTACCCCTGACTTGAATATCGGAACTACCTTTGCGACTTTTATTCCATCAGGAACAGTACCAGTCAAAAAAGAACAATTTATTATTTGGGCTAGTGGCGACGCTATGAGATCTATAGTAGGGCCAGCTAAATAAGGATCAATACCATCCATGTACTGTATGTGTGTGCATGTGTGCATGTATGTGTGCATAATGTGCATGTATGTATGTATGTATGTATGTATGTATGTATGTATGTATGTATATATGTATGTATGTATGTATGTATGTATACATGCTCCTATACGTCGAGTCAAGGTAATCAACGAACTTTGGCTAAAACAATGTGTCACTCTTTGACCAATGGATCAACGGGATTTTATGCCCCTGCGACTCCTCGCTTCTCCAGCTGCTGTACCTCGATCATGGATAATCATCGAACTGCGGCTCGTTCTTTATACTGTCTCTATTTGCTACGGATCGACGGGATTTTTGGCCCTTGCGATTCCTCGCATCTCTATACAGTTACATTACCTCAAGACCGGACAATCATCAAACTACGGCTGACTCAGTTTGTTTCTTTCTTACGAATCCTCGGGATCTCTGCCGCTATGCTTTCTCGTTTCTTTCTTTCCTCTTAGTTTGTTGTCTTTGATATGGATTCTGTCTCATTGTCTGTTTTTTTCTTTTCTCTATTATCTCGATATTGATATTTGAATTTATGTAAACTTAGTGTAGTTTAATTCATTTGATGGTCCGTTTAACATTATTGTACCATTAGCGAGTTTTTATGTTTTAACGAATAAGATGAATCGTGATTAAGTTTCTTTTCTCATGGATCTTGATGTGATTGACATTATTGATGCATTCTTGTGAGGACTGGTGTTACAGTAGCCTAATAAGTTTTCCTCTGCACGAAACTCGATGATCATCAATGATACATTAACGAGAATTTATGATTAAGGGAATAATGTCTAGAATGAATTAATGCACAATGTTCTTCGCTAAATAGAATTGACCTAATTCTTTTGTATTAAGCTGTATTGTTGATTATACGCGGTGGCTTCTATCCTTCGTACCCTGGCCCACTTTTGATGGCTGAAGGCGCTCTATCTGTATGCGGTATTTGTGATGACATAATCATGGAACCTATCGAGTGTATTGTATGTACAAATTGTGAAGGTGTGTACCATTTGGATTGCTATAGCCAAGAGTTTAAAATAACAGTGAACTACGGACATTGGCAGTGCATTAACTGTACGAATGTACTTGCTCTGAATGTGGAGGAAGAAAATGTGAATGTATGTAATAGCCTACACGATGTTTCTAAACCATCCCTGTTGGGATCAATCGATAACAATCTTGAGCTACGAGTATTCCCTGAAGAGTGCGACAATCGTAGACTGCTTAATAAGAATGAAACTGATCCTGACCAAAATTACTACTTGAATGTTAAATGGGATAGTCCGTATACCACTCTGCACTCGTGGCGTGACAAAATTGAAACTGTTGAGTCCAATCTCTCAATTTTGCACATAAATTGTAGAAGTGTGTTTTATAAATTAGACGAAATATGTAATATTCTGAATTATTTGCCTGTTACTATACTCACTCTCACTGAGACTTGGCTACCGCCTAATGCTGAGGATTCCATTCATATACCAGGTTATAATTTTATAAGCAAATCAAGAGGGAATGCTCGGGGTGGTGGCGTGGGAATGTTTGTTAAAAAAGGTATTAAGTATACACCGCTAAAAGACCAGGAAGTGTATAACACTTTTGAGCAATTGTTTATTAAGATCCATCTAACAGATGCCACTTATTCAGTGGGAGTAGTATATAGGCCACCTGGCCTGAACTTGTCAGATTTCAATAGAGAATTTGAGGATTTATTACGAGGACCTGCTGGGAGAGGAAAGGAGCTTATAATAACGGGGGATTTCAATATCGATCTTCTGAAAACTAATGATCATAATGAAACTAACCAATTCCACAACTGTTTGACCTCACATCAACTTTTCCCATCCATCACGAGGCCGACTCGCATAACTCCTTATACGTCCACTTTGATTGATAATATATTTTCTACTGCCTGGTCGAAGCTAGTTAGTGCAGCTATAATTATCTCTGACTTGTCCGATCATCTTCCAGTATTTGCTTCATTCTCATCCCAACAAAATTCTAAGAAAAATTTCTACAACTATACGACCACTCGAAAAATTAATGAGGAAAATATTGTTAAATTTGATTCGCTACTTGCAGATATAAATTGGGATCCTGTTATGAGGGCTTGTGAGAATCAGGATGCCAATATGGCTTATGAAATGTTTCTGGAAATTTATAAACTTGCTTACGATAAGGCATTCCCGCTGATTACTAAACATAATAAATCTAGGAAATATGTTTATAAACAACCATGGATGACTCCCGGAATCCTAAAATCTTGTAAGAAGAAGAATTCTCTTTACTTGAAATTCATTAAATCGCCAAATGAGGGGAACAGAATGAAATTTATTGAATATAGAAATAAATTTAAGTCGATTAGGCTCAAGGCTGAGAAGAGCTATTATGAGGCCGAATTTTCTAAAATTAATGGTGATCTTAAGCAAACATGGAAACTCATTCGCTCCATGATGCAATTAAATAATGAGGAGGAGCTCATTGAGGAGTTAAAAATTAATGGGACTAATGTTAATGATGCGCAATCAATGGCCAATGGACTTAATGACTTTTTCACTAATATTGCCCAGTCGCTTGCTGATAAACTACCTCCTTCTCCCAGCAATTTTAATAATTATCTTAAGTCTCCCCAGCAAAATTCAATGGGAATTTTATTAACTACCCCTGAGGAAATCTTAGAAATAGGTAGGAATTTCAGTAAAACTCGCAGTAAAGGGGTTGATGATATAGATCCTTCTCTAGCCGCACCTCACTTAGTTAGAATTGCCAAACCTTTGGCTGACATTATAAATTGCTCTTTAAGTACTGGAATCGTCCCTGGAGCTATAAAAATTGCTAAAATAGTACCTATATTTAAGAAAGGTGAAAAGGATAATGTCTCCAATTATAGGCCTATTTCTGTTCTTCCGTACTTCTCGAAATTCTACGAAAAACTTATGTATAATAGACTCTCCAGCTATGTAAAAAACTATAACATTATATACCCCTCCCAACATGGATTTCAACAGGGGCACTCCACTTATATGGCGTTAGTCAATATGCAAGATATGATTACTAGGGCCATTGATAATAACGAATACTCGGTGGGGGTCTTCTTTGATTTAGCAAAGGCCTTTGATACGGTCGATCATGGTATCCTACTAAAGAAATTAGAATACTATGGAATCAGAGGTACCCAACTAAACTGGTTTGCAAGTTATCTTGATAAACGTTCTCAAAGGGTCCTCTGCAATGGTGTATGGTCAGAACTTAATTGGATTAAATATGGTGTCCCTCAAGGATCCAACCTTGGGCCGTTACTATTCCTTCTTTACATTAATGACCTAGCTAAAACTTCGCCTACCTTGTACTTCATATTATTTGCGGATGATACTAATGTCTTTTACTCCCATGGATCTTGGATGGAGCTGGTGCGCCTTGTGAATGTGGAACTTGCTAAAATAAATGAATGGTTTGCGGCGAATAAACTTTCATTGAATCTTGATAAAACCAATTACATCTTATTCAAGTCTCATAGAAAAACACCACCTAGTGAGAATTTGGGTATAACAATCAAAGATGCTCCTCTTACACAGGTTGAATCAACTAGATTCCTGGGGGTACATATCGATCAACATCTGACATGGAAAGTGCACATTAATGAGATTTCTAATAAGATTGCTAAGAATGTTGGAATTTTGAGTCGTATTGCTTATCTGTTGCCTCAATCTGTTAAGTTAAATCTATATTATGCACTCATCTATCCATATCTTAGCTATTGTAATTTGATTTGGGCAATGACCTATCCCTCTAGGTTGATAAGATTGGTAATTATACAAAAAAGGGCTGTTCGATTAATTGCTGGTGTTCGAAAATGGGCACATACTGCCCCACTGTTTAGAGAATTGAAAATACTGAATATCGACCAAATTAGGGATTTTCAAGTTGGGGAGTTCTTTTTTCGATTGGAGCACGGACTTCTCCCACCGATATTCAAAGATTTCTTGCCCCACGCTTATGATATACACTCCCACTATACTAGAAATGCCTCCACTTTCCGTTCTGTTAAGGTTCATTCCAACGCTCGGCTCCATACAATCAAGTCTCAGGGGACACTGATATGGAATGCAATCCCTTCCTATATACTCATGTCTAATAATTTGTTCATCTTTAAAAAAAGATTACGTACACACCTTCTTTTATCTGCATAGCATCTTCACATTACCGTGAATGGCACAAAGCCGCAGTTTAGTTAAGTTCTTAGTTAAGTTTATAATTAAGTTTTTCTTTTCGTGCAATGATTTGATTTAATTAGGCCCTTACCATTATATTTCTCTTTCTTTCACAGGCCAATAATGAATTTAGGTTACAGAATACGAAGGCACGGGGACCCTACTTAAGCGGGATCATATCCCTTCTGGGTTTCCCTTTTGCTACCCTGGTTTCTTTTTCTCTTTATGTCGTTATGTGATATATATTGTTGTTATGTTTTTTTCTGAGTTGCAATTAGATATATATTTCTGTTATGTTTTTGGGTTGCAATAAATTGATTTTATTTGATTTGATTTGGGATTTGATGTATGTATGTATGTATGTATGTATGTATGTATGTATGCATGCATGTGCATGTATGTGTACATGTGTGTATGTATGTATCTATGTATATATGCGCATTTAAGTAACTCACAATACATTAAAACAAACTGCAGAGTTTTTCCGTCCTCGCTGTAAGCTATCATGCCAATGGGCTAAACATAAGCATTAGGCCATAGGGGAACCAAAGTTGATTACTTAAATTCAACACCTAATAATTTAACTATAGGGTCTAATTATGAAACTCATTAGAGGAGCTGATGACTCTATGAGCAACCTCCTCAACTAGCAGTGGATCCTGACTTCGTTCTCTAGACAGACGATATAACTAAATGTTCAATTATACATTCTTTAAAAGTAAGCTATTGACTATTCGTCTTGCGTATACCTCGTCCTTTGAGTGAGAGTGTACGAAAGCCACTGTCCCGGTTCCAGATCGTCGAGGGAAAGATCTTTCTCAAGTGAATCGACGAAATCATTTCCTCCTGTCCAGTATCTGCCCGAGTCGTAGTCCTCCACACGAACTCTCAACAACACCGTATCCTAAAAGTAACTTATAATTGCAGGATGAGTATAATCTATAAAATAATACATATTATTTTATAGATTATACTCAATTCTACTGTTTTACATGCAGTGCCACTGTGCCGCATTAAGGTATAAGTCAACTAAGCCATGTCTTAGGGCCTCATAAGTTCCACAACGGTTTTTAAGACCCCTAAAATCCGGAGAAATTAAATCAAATTGTTGTAGCAAATTTCTAATTTTTTTTATAATTTTAAATAATTTAGCGCTTTAACCTGAAATGTTTTACAGCGCTAGTAAGTTTTGGTTACTATTTATTAATTGAAAACTGACCCTATAGTCACAGACTCACACTCACAGTCTGCACAAGATTCTATTTCATTAGAAAAATATACCTTATTATAAACCTGTAGCTTGTCTCAATGAACTTACTGGAATTTCTTCTTGGAAGTGGAACTCTATGGGATTGGTAAGATTCCAAGGCGTTTTGGAAAAGTTCACGTTGTCCTGGTTCTCGATTCTTGACGATCTTTGTCTTCCGAACCGACACGATCCAGACGGAGCAGTTTTTGCGGCACTATTCGTCAAATTTAGAAACGATCATCAGTTATTATAAAATGACAGAATTAATGAGGGCATACAAATTCTTAAAGGATTACAAATTCTTATAACGATTAGAAAATTTAGAATTCCCATTATGTGAACAATTAAAATTTAGTTGTTCGCAGAATAACATAGATAATAATCCTATTATTTTAGCCAAGTGCATGTCGACAATCACAGCGGTCTTTTACATTTTTACTGATTTCTTGGAATCCGTACATGCAGGAACCTGTGCCAGCCATGTTTCGGTCCATCCTGCCAAAAATAACTTTTCTTTGGGAAATAAGTACCACGTTGCATACTTCTCTCACTAGACGTCACATCTACGGTTCTGCTAGACATTCAAGCTCATGGATTTTTGAAAGATCTTTACAGGAAGCAATGCAACTTTACGAATCCCTACAGTTGCATTAGAACTTGCGTTACAAGTCCTCAAAATAAATATACATGTAAAATGAGATACACAAGGTAAACATGCATGTTTGTATTAAGCATGAGAATCGTTCCATCTTGTGTTTCTGTCTGTCTGTCTGTCTTCCTGCCTTTCTGTCTGTCTGCCTTTCTGTCTGTCTGTCTGTATGTCTGTATGAATGTCTGTCTCTCTGTTTCCCCATCTATTTTCATAGTTTGTCTCTCTGATAGTGAATCACTGTTTGTTTGTGTCTGTTTGTGTTTCTGCTCCAATGGATAGAAAACCAACCGACCGACCGTGGTTTGCGCGGTTGCTGATGCAGATCGAGGCAGATGTCGAAGATGTAGTCGCATCCGTTGTTCTGGCAGAAGCCGTATTTACCGTCGCAGCAGTGACCACCAAAGTCTTGGCCACTTGGGTTACGATACTCGAGGAATTCCACCAACATTGAACCACCTGCTGCAGAAGCCGATGGCTGGCGACAAAACATTAACTCCTATGTCACTTCATGCAGTATTATTATTATATTTCTTTATTGATAACACAAACTGATAGGCACATCGCTAGCAGGTACACTGTGAAATTACCAAAAATGCAAAAATACTAATGAGATGGTCTTATTAGATCGACAAAATGAGATTGATCTAATCAGATTATATGTCTGAGACTATCTGTGTCCATGCCTAAAAATTTACCTCAGTATCATCAACAGTAAGAATTATTATAAAGCTGCAGTAGAAAACACCGAAGCTGACATTACCCAATCAACCTTGATTATTGAACCCACATCTGCAATCTCTCATTGTCCAAGCCCATGGGCTAAATGTGGCCCAACAAATGCGGCTATCAGAGTGGGCTATTCTTTAATGAGACGTTAGGAAATACTTAATACGGGGAGAAGCGAAATGATAGCGAAAATGCACGATTATTGTAACCCCTAGCTCTGCGTAATGTAATGTAGAGATATTGTACAGCACATTTTTAGGAATCCTCAGAAGCGCTGTGAACTTGGCTGTCTCCCTCAGTCATGTGTGTGTTTACGCCGTGGTGACGTCATACCAATATAATGTGTCCAAAACATTCTAAATTAACGATGAAGTCAAAGTCTTGTGTTTACTGTTCGGGATCGATACAGTTGACGCGTCAATGAGTTCATATATCCGTTACATTTTCAACGCTCGTTAAGTCACACAGAAATGCGAATCATTGGTGCGCTTAAAGGATAGCCTACAACAATCATGGACCATCGTCCACAGTGTGATATATATATATATATATATATATATGTATATATATATAATTATGCGTTTATTAAATTAATTCTCGTTTTCATAACGCACCAGGTTACTTGCCTGCCTGACTCTCTGGATTTTGACCCCCTGCCTATCGATTTTGTTTTGACTGAGCGCCTGTGAATAAGCTGGTTCCCGCGACTTCGCTTTTTGTTGGCGCTGTAGAAGTTTCTAGTTTACGATTAGGCCTTACGATTAGGAATACGATGTGGTAAAGATTGTGGTTGTTTTAGAAACCTGATTTGGAGACTGTGAGCGTCTATGACTATTTTCAGTTAATAAATGTTTTCGTATATTATTCACACAATAGTAGTAGTTAGCCTACGTAGGAAATGCATCTTGTGTTGATGACAAATATTCTTACCATCAAAGTGTTGATGACAATCGCGAGTATACCTAGAAGTCGGTGGCATAGTATTGTTGACCGCTCCTTCTGTCGTCTTGCCATCATTAAATAATTTAAGGCTATGGCAATGTCACAATTCGAAACGTATACTTGGACCCAACGCCACGAAATTACACAGAGGTAAGTTGTTGAACTATAGTACATCAGTGAAGCACCACGACGATATTTGTCATGCTGTCATAATGTATTAAAATCATACAGCACACACTGTTGCCCGTGGATGCCTTACTTTTGCATAAAGCACGAATAAGACGCAGAAACATTCAAAACAACATCTGCATTAATTATCTGACTTGTTTTGTTGGAGACCGGGTCGATGTCCTCATAGACGAAGAAATATTATAGTAGTCTCAAGTAATTATTTACAAACAGAAACATTTATATCATTTACACACACACAGACACACACACAGACACAGACACAGACACACACACACACACGGACACACACAGACCCACACACAGACACACACACACACACGCACACACGCACGCACACACACACAGTGTCACACACAGTGTCACACAGTGTCACACACACACACACACACATACACACATATAGACCTATGTATATATGAATGTTCTGTTTAGGCAATCATACATAACACAAAGATGACGTGGAGGCTATGCGTATACGAATGCCAATCGTAGTTCGCATGAGTCTCCATGTCTTGCTAAGTGTTCTCCAGCGTTGTAAAAAATCTCTTAAGTTCAGCGACAGATACGAACGGTAAAGCAATTAGAGATTCAGAAGAGAAGAGCAAAACGCGTTTTCACTTTCAAACGACGCAATATGGCATCTGAAACTACTCTCTCGTGTAATCGCTTGAGGAGACCTATTTACGTAATGTTACATCCTATCGTTGACGCTGGTCTGCTGTGCACAGTCCATATGCTGTGTTTATAACTATAGTGCTTTCGGGTACCTAAATTTATATATCGCCTTTCAGCAACTGCATGATCATTGGACGTCTGCAGGGCCATGATTGCTAGGAGTCACAACAGAAATGTGTACAAAAGTAACTGTGTTACAATCCTTCAATTGTGTACACAAGTGATCGCATTTTCTACTTTTCTTTGTTTTCCTTCATTTGGACATACACAAACACGCACAAACACACACACACACATACACACACACTATATATATGGCCTATACATATTAATTTAATTCTTTGTGTTAGGTTCTTTGTAGTTGGTTGTGTTTTGTCTCAGCAGCTATTCTACTTAATTTCTGTCTCTCTGCCTGTTTGGTTTCACTATTGTTATAGATAATAGCCTATAAAAGATGAAACTGTGAAGGGAATTACCATATATCTAGAAATGATACCTTCAGGAAAAAAATAGCGAATACTGGTAATGTGCATCATGCATCTTGTTTACGTGTTTACAATAATAAACTGCTTTAATTTACTAAATCACTCAATCGTTAGTTTTTGAATTATCCCAAATGCAGTCCGAAATTATCAGCTTGTCATAAAGGCTCGCCGGTATATTCATCTCTCTCTGTCCTCTCCAGATAAACAATGGTCCCTGCTCGCTCATGAAAACAATTGATAACACTGATTAATGGCAGGTTTTTAGCGACAAAAGCTTCATCGCGATTCCTTTGTCCGTACGTTGGCACAAATGTCGCTAGTTCCTCTATCACTGATTCATTTAAGCCTGATTCATTTGAGCCTTATTCATTTGAACCGGAATCAGCCAAGCCTGAAAGGCCAAAATATCGAATAGTCCGAACGTTTCTCCGTCCTCGCTGTTGGTTACGGCTCATCATGATTTAGGGGATTTTCAGCGGAACAGGAAGAGCGGCCATCGCGATCGACTAGCCCTGCAAAGTGTGTGCTAAGGGCAAGAGGAGGGGTTCAGGTTCTGAGGTTGGGCATCATCCCTGTTCTCACCCTTCAATTTTTACGTTATACATTAGGTCGGTAAATCAATTCTGATTGAACTCTAATTGACCGAGTGACAAATTGTGACGTCGAAGACTTTTCTTGACGTTAAGGGAATGCTTTTAATCATGCATTCGTCTCAGTGTTTCTGTCTCACTCATTCTTTTCTCTCTCTGTCTCTGTCTCTGTCTGTCTGTCTGTCTGTCTCTGTCTCTGTCTCTGTCTCTCTCTGTCTCTCTCTCTCTCTGTCTCTCTGTCTCTGTCTCTGTCTGTCTCTGTCTGTCTCTGTCTGTCTGTCTCTGTCTCTCTCTGTCTCTGTCTCTCTGTCTCTGTCTCTGTCTGTCTGTATGTATGTCTGTCCCGACTCTCTCTCTGTCTCTGTCCCTACGCGGCGACTTTGAGGTGGATTCGAACCCGCAACCCTCCAGCTGTCTGTCTGTCTGTCTGTCTGTTGTCTGTCTCCACGTTTATTCTGTCTCTCTCTGATAAACCGACCCGACCGGGAAGCGAACCTCTCTGTCTCTCTGTCTCTGTCTCTGTCTCTGTCTCTGTCTGTCTCTGTCTGTCTCTGTCTCTGTCTGTCTGTCTGTCTGTCTCTCTCTCTGTCTCTGTCTGTCTGTCTGTCTCTCTCGCTCTGTCTGTCTGTCTCTGTCTGTCTCTCGTCTGTCTGTCTGTCTGTCTGTCTCTCTCTCTCACTCTCTGTATATCTACCCGCTCCTCCGTATAGGTCTATACATGTATAGGTCTACATCTGCGATATGATTGTCTCAGCTAATATTTTTCTTCGAAACGATGCGGCAGAGGCTGAGCCTCGGTTATTGAATATTGATGCAACAGAGCTGCATCCACCATCCTCCGTACCCGAATGGAAATCTGTCTATATTGGTGAGGTTCACTATCTAATAAGTAAACTGATAGATGAAGATTCATAAGGACACAAACACGTTGACAGATATAATCTAAGAAGCAATGGAGTCTACATGTTGGCTCATATATTGGGTGTACATGTATATACGAATGGTTATATGTGACAAATAAGCCAGACAATATATTTATAATTTTATATATATTTAATATATATTTTCTAGCTTATTTGTCTGGCCAGAAAAATATATATTGTCTTGCTTATTTATCATATATCCTTATTTTGATATTCGTATATTTCCATATTCATATAATGTATATATATATACAATAATTATACATATTGGTATAGTTCTCTAAACTTGAATATATATATATATATATATATATATATATATATATTTATATGCAATGAAAGCTTCGAGAAATAAATACACGAATATGAATATATGGATATGCATGATATAATATAAGTAATATTGGATAGATGTGTTTATGTATATGCTTGGATATTACATAAGCCTGGGGCAATGCACTTGTTTGTTATATTTTGAATTCGACTTTCATGGTCTGTCGTCAGTCGTCGTTCCTTTCATTCATCCGTCAACATCCTTGTCACATAATTGAATCTTGGTTCCAGCGTCATCGGTCCATGGCTATTGCTGCTGCTGCTGCTGCTGCTGCAAATGCATCTGCCCGTCGTTGTTACTGGACATCAGGCAATTCCATTTGCACGTTGCTGACCCGAGCAGGTGATGACACTGGACGATGATCGACAGGTCGGTTGCTGATGCTGATGCTGGTGCTGAGCCATCTTGTCATCTCACGCATAGACCGATCGGAGACTGCCTGCGGGGGATCGGTGCAGGAAATGATAGACTGAGTGAATGAGTGAATGAGTGAATGAGTGAATGAGTGGATGAGTGAGTGAGAGAATGAGTGAGTGAGTCAGTGAATGAGTGAATGAGAGAATGAGAGAATGAGAGAATGAGTGAATGAGTGAATGAGTGAATGAGTGAATGAGAGAATGAGAGAATGAGAGAGTGAGTGAGTGAATGATTGAGTGAATGAGTGAGTGAGAGAATGAGTAAATGAGTGAATGAGTGGATGAGAGAATGAGTGAATGAGTGAGTGAGTGAGTGAGTGAGTGAGTGAATGAGAGAATGAGAGAATGAGTGAATGAGTGAATGAAGGAATAAGTGAACGAGTGAATGAGTGAGTAGCTGATTGACTGAATGAGTGAGTGAGTGAGCGATGGAATGGCCAGGTGAATGAATGTTCACGGCATCAAGCCATGGCCTTAATTCAGTCAGTATACTCAATATACAGAAGATCATAGTTGTTAAAAACGGTCAAATCAAAATAAAAAACGGAAAAAAACGTCGTTTTATTCTAAAAAAATCAAAAACTCAAAAACGAGATCAAAACGGAAGAGAAAATAATTTGACTTTGCTACATCTTTTACTGCATTTTTAAATTAAAAACCTTGTTTACACAATTTAATTTTAATCAGCAAATAACATAACTTTATTAGTAAACACAGAAGTAGAGGCAACAGTAGGCCTAATCTACAACAATTATTTTCTTTTTCATAAGTTTGGTTTAAAAAGAAACTCAGAAATTAAAATATTGAAATCTTTTCAAATTTAAATTGTATACATAAGCCCACGTAAATCCATGCTGACATAAGCAATTAGAAACTAAACTTTGCAAGTATAGAGTGTACTTAATTAAAAATTGTAGAGTCTACTTACAATTCTGACTTATATAAGAACTTGATATGGAGTAATATCAGAGTCACTTTATCAGTCAATCAGAGATTACTGATTTCATTTCACATTTTGGAAACTTCTAAGTTATAACTTAGAAATTCAAATAATCTTTTATACATTTTATTTCCTGTACTGTGCTGTTTATTTCTCAGTTGATGACACTAAATAGTGTCATAAATAATAGATGATTCATTGAAAGGACGGAGACAACGTAAGGGATATCAGACAAGCAAAGCAAAATTAAACAAATAGCAACAAACAGTAAATTAAATGAAATAAAGTTACATACAAAAATAAAACGAAAACGTGATGAGAAATAAAAACCAAATTGCGTTATCTAGCTTGAAAAGAATAAAAACGTTAAAAAAACGTTTTTACAAGGTCGGTTTATAAAAACGCTAGACAGATTTTTACTTTACTAAATTGATTAGTGCCAAGGGTAGCACCACTTACCACCACCATCCCCTACGTTTTATGCATAGAATGTTTTTCATATGGAGATTTTTGAGGAGACAGAGAGGGAGAGGGAGAGGGAGGGAAGGGAGAGGAGAGGGAGAGGGAGAGGGAGGGGAGGGAGGGAGAGGGAGAGGGAGAGGGAGAGGGAGAGGGAGGAGGGAGAGGAGAGCGGAGAGGGGGAGAGGGAGAGGGGAGAGGGAGAGGGAGAGGGAGAGGGAGAGAGAGAGGGAGACTTGCTTGGAGGGAGAGGGAGAGGGAGAGGGAGAGAGAGGGAGAGGGAGAATAATACGGGAGAGGCCCATAAGTGAGAGAATGAGAGGAAGAGCATCACAGAGAGAGTGAGAGTGAGAGAGAGACAGAGTCAACAGAGACAGAGAGGGAGAGGGAGAGGGAGAGGGCGACGAAGAAAGAAAGAGAGAGTCCATGATTGTTCCAGTCGTGCTTCTAAGTTACGGGCGCAAGAAGTAAATATCATTATTTGAAAGAGAAAAGTAAACACAGAAAAACTATTTTCATCTGAACGCGGTTAAGTGAAATAATGTAGAGCTCACAGGCAGACTGTCCCAGTTTCAGTTTCGTCAAACTGCTCCTTAAAAACTGGCACCGTCATCATCAAAAGTCATCCACTGTGATCAACTAAAGGCAAATTAGTGGTTTTAGATTATTGCGTGATCTGCACCTCGACCGTTAATTGACCTATGAACCTTCACACGTCGCTACAACTGCAAGCAGACGATCACAGGAACTGCAGCCAAATTGTGTTATCTAGCTGTCGCTGTGATCGTATATTTATTTAGCGCCAGCCTGCTCCAAGGTCGGTTTATAAGGAGTCTAGACAGATAGACGCTTCTTTACTAAATTGATTAAACCGCTTGACTAGAACGGTACTGCATGCACGATAGAAAGATCATTCTATTCAACATGATATGAATAATATATCTATGCATGCTAAAAACAATATTGTACACAATGAACAGCATTGTTTACATGACCATATTATGTGCATGAAAGAACAATTACTGTATAAATGTATGAACAATGTTCAATGCATGAAGTACAAGAGCAGCATTATACAGATTTTATCGTCGCCATTTATTAAACATAGGCTTCTAAGCCAATAGGGATAGGCCTATGCTTTAACCACTTTAATAATAATAATAATAATAATATTTGGCATATAATAATAATAATAATAATAATAATAATAATAATAATAATAATAATAATAATAATAATAATAATAATAATAATAATAATAATAATCTTTTTCTTTATTAAGCGCCTGACAAACGCACTGCGCTGTACATTTACATGTTATGCAATTTAAATCTTAACTACTAACAGAACAGACCGCCTGCAATACAACGGCGCTAATAGCAGCCTACAAAGCATATCCGCCCTACGGGGCTCGAACTCGGTACCTTTCGCTCTCTGCGCCAGATGTTATCCAATGCGCTATCGGGCTTAAACTTTAGTTTAAATAATGTTAATAATAATTAATCAATCAGAATTTATATAGCGCTCCTTGAAGATTCCTACTCAGAGGCGCTTCCGACCCAAGCCAAGCGGAAGAAAATAGTCTTAAGCAGCAGATGGAACGGAGAGCAAATAACATTAGGGGTGACATATTGCCCGCGGGAGCTCGTTCCACGTTGTCGGACCAACTACAGAAAAGAATCGGCGCTGCATTGTGGCAGTATGGGGCAAATCAAGTCGCCGTGATCAGAGAAGAGCAGTGCACGTCGGCCATGCAGTGCTCGAGGACACTTGAACTGGCCTGAAATCATCTCAATCATTGGGACGCAGTTGATTGCTCTGCAATCTCTCTCCTCTTCCTTCCCACTCCATGAGATAAACGATGACAGATGCTGAAAGAGTCAAACATCTACCTCATCTATCAAGGTAATTGATAGTATAGTATACATAGGCCATCTAACGCAACTGAAGCTTTGGGAGGCAGAGCGTTTAAATAATTGAAGGCGGACTCGAGCTTAGGAACCTTTGCAAATGAATAGCGAGACAAATGAAGAATGACAAGTCGACGTACAGATATCCGATTTCTACCAACGGTTAATCGCGCTTAAGTCCAGATATCCCAGACGGATTTCAAGATAGAATTGACAATCGTATACGAGCCATACAGCCAGATTCACTCAAGCGAAACTAATGGTTGGCCTTAGCCGAGCTCGTTGCTGGAGTAAGACGCAGAAATAGTGGTTCAGGAAAATTCAAGAGACAGTGATCGCACACCAGACAATAGATGACTAAACAAAGAGAACGTCTTAGAATTTCAAGGATTATTAGGAAAAAAGAAACAGAACTATGGTACTACTTAAAGCATTTGCGGAATGGCAACAGGTTTGAGCTTATACTTGTTGCCATGGCATCCTGCCACCGTTGAATATTTACGCGTAATACTCAACTGTAATATTTCGCAAGTCCTTCTGTGTTTGTTTCTGAGTGTTTCTGTGCATGTATTTGTGCGTGTTTCTGTGTGCTTTTGTGTTCTTTTCTGTATGTGTCTCTGTGTTTATGACTGTGATTCTGTCTGTGTCTGTCCTTTAAACTGCGGTTTCTCTAAATATATCGGCTGACAGACATGTTACAAGACGAACGTACACAAAGACGACCAGACAGAGAAAAACAGACAAAGACAGACGAATATATGACCATCCTATGGTCCGCCACTGTCCCTACTCTGGCAGTACCAATCCCAAGCCAGGAGAAATTAGTAGGGTGACGTCAACGGCCTTGATGCCGTAAGATGTCGTTTAACACAGTAAAAAACCATTCTTGTATATTGGATCCCAATTAAGTCCCCCCAAGACGTTGCATCTCTTGAGACGTATTGCCACCGACATTGACCGCAAATCTGCAACGTTCTCACTTATCCCCCCCGCTACCCCATCCTTACTTAACCACCCCATCCCACCCTACCCCACCTTCCTTAATCTTTCGTCTGAACGGAAGAGGGACGAAACACGCGTAATTGATACACTGGCGCCGTCCGACGACGTCGGCTGAAATTACCCCTGCAGTGATTTTTGAAAGACTGCGGCTGTTCCAGTTAGACTGTTAGACGCTTAGACGAATGTGACCTTCTTTCCGGTTGACTGTCTAAATGCTTGCATGGCTCCAAGGCCATTCAACGCTATACCATAATTATATTATGCATTGCTGTATATTTATGTGAACTACAGATGTTATCACGTAATATGTGTACAGTAGTTGTGTAGAAGAATGAAAATGCATTATCGATATTCAAATATTTCATCATCAATCATCATCATCGTCGTCGTCTCTTCATTATCCTCCTCCTCCTCCTCCTCCTCCTCCTCCTCCTCCTCCTCCTCCTCCTCCTCATCATCATCATCCTCATCATCATCATCATCATCATCATCATCATCATCATCATCATCATCATCACAACAACAACAACAACAACAACATCATCATCATCATCATCATCATCATCATCATCATCATCATCATCATCATCATCATCAGTTCCTGACGCCAACCATTTGGTGGCGATGGGTACAAATGAATGGTCTTCATTGTTGTCGTCGGTCATTTGTCCAGTTCGTGTAGCTGTTTTGATAATAGTCCAGTTCAAGACTCGGAGGACGTCCTCGCAGTCTTGGACTTCTTTTGTTTTAGTTTCCTTCAAATCTTGCTTGCAGTGTATGTGTGGAACCCAGTCAACTGATATTTTCTCCAAATGGCCAAACCATTATTGGAGTCTTTGCTGCACGGATCTGTCTAAAAAAAGTTGTTTGGATAGGCCTACCTAAGAACTGTCACCAGTTCTAGTCTTCTGAAGTCTTGCAATGCGTGCAATTTTCCTTAGCCAACTCGTTTCTGCTATGAAGATTCTTCTCTCATCGTATCGTGCAGCATACGTATTTTACTGATCGATATCTTTGTCTGGGTCTTCTTTATTATTTGCTTCTCCCTATCCTAACAATTTTCCTTGCTTGGGAGTTGCGTCCAATTCTTCTTTGTAAGTCGTTATATTGGCGTTGCCTCTGCGATTATTAGCACACACCCTCAAGAAGATTAATTGATTTATTTGTTCAATGGTCTTTTCTTGGATGTTGCTAGCCATTGACGTCTCTTGTGTTTTTAATATCCATTATTTCAGTTTCCTCTGTGCTCATGCGTTAGGCCGAATCTGCTACATGTTACGCGTAAATATAAATGCAAGTATGCGTGCAAGTATGTAAGTATGTATTTAAGTATGAACGAATGAATTTTTCTCTTTATACTTACCTGCATCTATGAATAAACGTTTACGAATGTATATATGCATGCGGGTATATTTGTATGTATGCATGCATGTATGTGGCTATTTATAAATGAATGAGTAGGCTTGCATGCATGAATGCGTATATATATAAAAGTGTATGCATGCATGTATGCATGAATGTATGCATGCATGTCAAAGTACGCACGTGTGTGTATGGTATGTATGTATATATGTATGTAAGCTTGTATGTATGTATGTATGTATGTATGGTATGTATGTATATGTATGTATGTATTTAAGTATGTAAGCATGTATGAATGCATGTATTTATGCCTTCTGTATGTCAGTATGTACGCATGAATCGTATTCTGTCCCTTTCAAAGTTTCGTTGAAATCACGAACAACGTATACAATTCACAATCTCTATGATTCAGTTACAACAGTTTAATGACGACATCTTGGTTTCTATTGCATCAAACGTTGGAAAACATTTTTCTTTAACAGTTCTCACTGTTATAAAACGTAACGTCTCTGTTATGTGTAGTTTCTGTTTTAACGATGTTGTGGCATGACTAAGAACATAAAAGTCGCCGTTCTCCTCTGTCCAGACTTGGGTCTGGCACCTCTTTGATATTCTCCATTTTACAATTTGAATACCATAAAACGTCACCAGGGGTGGTGGAATTTCGACACTCCATCTATATCACATCCATGAGCCGACTGGTGTGACGGTTATATGCACGCGTCACCATATAGGCCTATGATACTTGATAAACAATCTTTAACACGTTGCATCGTAATAAAGCCATGATATGAATGTGTATGTATGCATGTATCGATGTACGTATTATGTATGTATGTATGTATGTATGTGTGCATGTATCTATGAATGTATATATGCATGTATGTATGTCAGTGGCGTCGCCAGAGCTTCAAGGTTGGGGGGCAAGGCATAGGAGGACAGACAAATGAGCGTCCGAAGGACGATCGGTGAGCGGAGCGCCGAGCAGGGGGAGGGGTTTGGGGAGGGATGTGCCCCCTCCCCACTTAAATTTTTTTGAATTTCCACACTGTAATGGTAGCATTTTAAGCTGTCATCGGAACAGAATTGGGTACTTGTCGGTTTAACGACCACCAAAATTCTTCATATATTACCTCATTACAATTCTTCATATTCTACGTTATTTTAATTCTATGTTACGTCAGAACTTATCTATTACGTCATAAACCTGAACGTCTCGTCATTAGCAACATGGACGACACTAACCCTAACCCTGACCCTAACCGATCCTCACGGCGCGTAACAACGAGGCTTAACCTCAACGTAACCGATATTATGGACTATAAAACTTGAAGTCGTGAGGGTCGGTTAGGGTCAGGGTTAGGGTTAGTGTCGTCATTAGAAGACAGATATTAACTGTCATGATATGAATGTGTATGTATGCATAACACATTCCTGTAGGCCTACAGGGGTGTCGTCTAGTTATAATTAAAAGATCTTTTTTGGTGGTCGTTAAACCGACAAGTACCCAGAATTGTTCTATTATTTCAGCGCTGATAGGAGCCAACTGTGACTTCTAGCTAAATGTTAAATGTTCGCGTTTTTCTATAGTGACCGTAAACGGCCTCGACCCTGCTCATTTCTCAATGAATTGATCGGGTAACATCCTTCATCACTGCTCGCCCGTTCGTTCGAATGGACGCCACACCATTTAGCCTAAGGTCCCCGTGCAAGGACCGTGCTAGCCTAAGGCTTAGGTCCTATATGGCGGGGGCTCAGCTGTCGGAATGCGGCTGTGTGACTGGTGTAAATAGGTCACCCCTCGTGACTCACCACTGCGAATAGGAGAGATAAACAACATGGGACTTTTCCCTATTCTTCTGTATACTTGTTTAAAGCACAATCCGTCACCTGTTGATTAGTGATTAGTCTTTGAAAAGAAAACAAACTTTGGAAGAGGAGAAGAGGACCTTCAATGTAAAATGACAAACCACACACCACATAGGGTACCCCCTAAAAACTCACCGGATTTGCACGAATCTCAGGACCCAGTCTGACCAGGGTTGGGGGGCAGCTGTTTGCACGTACATACGTATGTAAGTATGATGTACGTATGTATGTATGTATGTATGTATGTATGTACGTTTATATGTATGTATAATTATACCTGTATGTATGTAAACATTTATTTCGAACCTACCAAGAACCACTGAAGAGCACTTATTACGGTGATCATGATGTAATGATGTATATAGTATACGACGCAGAATACTTATATACAGGGTGGGCCAAAAAAGGAACCCCCTAGGCATTGCGTTACGTTTTTGAACCATCAAAAAACAGTGGATGGACTCACTAAAAGTAATATAACTTTTGTTCTGCTTGAAGATTTTCGGTGAAATTTGGCCATTATACGTAGATATGAATTACCGTTAAGCCTGTAAAACGTGATTTAAAAATTCTTACTTTTAGCCGAAATATTAGCAAAAATTTTTAGGGGTTACATTTTTTGCCCACCCTGTAGATGAAGATGATAGTTATCGTGTATAGAGCTGGTCAACCGGGATATAATGAGGATGATCATGATTCTGCTGCTTGCAGTGGTGATCGTAAAGAAAGCGAATGTGGAAGCTTTTAATTGGATATTGAAAATCGGTGAGTTCTTACTTTATTGAGACATTAAGAGGCAGCTCGAATATTGCGGTGATATCATTCTTTGTGAAATAAAATCTGGACTGGAAAACGATGAAAATAAGCAATTAATATATGGTAAATAAATTATTTATGAAAATATATTAAATAATTAATAATTATTAATTAATACGATCTTAATAGAGTATATATCAAACATAGTCTCTGTCACAAATTCGTCAGCGTCGCTTTGACATTAAACAT
>JACEVL010000666.1:612476-691673 GCA_020284085.1 Aporrectodea caliginosa
ATACAAAAGACTAAGTATATGCATACAATGATAGCATTCGAATGAGAATAAATACATACGTACACACTCATGCACCTATAGGCCTACTTTTGACGTATTATGATCACAGTCTGAGTGATGTGTCTGTCTGTCTGTCATGATGTGTTTGAGGTAATGTGAAGTGCAATGTTCTATTACCTTTGATAATGTGAATTTTAACGTTCTATTGCTTGAGGTAATGTGAACTATAACGTGAAGTAAGCGTAATGTTCTGTTACCTGCAGGTAAAGTGAAGTGTAATGTGCTGGTGTCTGAGGCAATGGACCCAAAACTGCAGAATCCGTGAAACCAACCCGAATTAGTTCGATGTGATATATATATATGTATTTTGTTCGGTCATATACACAAAATATATAAATACATATATATATTATGTATATATATATATATATGTGTGTGTGTGTGCATGTGCGTGTATGCCTGTATGGGTGGGTGTGAGTGTGATGTTAACGTTCGTTAGGAACGACTATAGTTCATCCGCAGGCGACTGGTGCTGGAGCAGCTTTAAAAAGTCTCCGCTGGCAGGCACTCACATACACGTAATCTAAGCTCCGAACAAAGAAGTCTTTCATGTAGGTCTGACAACTGACGCCGAAATCAAAGGAGTCCGTCCTGCCTAATTTCGGAAATCCTGGATGGAGGGAAACATTGCTAATGATGACACTTCTATAGCACTGTGTTCATCAATCATTATTTTGTTCATTCATTATATATATATCATATTTATATAATGAATGCCTTGTATATATATATATAATATTTATATAATGAATGCATTGCTGTGTATTTGACTGAATATATATACCAGAATAAATGGCCACATAATTTTAAGGACCGTACAGTATATTATTATATACCATATATACATATTTACATATTAGACTGCGAAATGACGTCTAATAACTTGACATCCACATTCAGGCGAAATTCGACTTTTGCGTGGATTCCTCGTAACTGTGTGCATTTTCATGTAGATCTGTTTCCTTCCTCTGTATTTCTTTCTTTGTCTCTGCCCGCGTCTTTGTAGTTCTTCACGTATCTGTCTCTTCGTGTGTATCTTTCAGCAATTTCGTCGTCACAGGGTGTATTGCTGTCATCCTTTCTCTGTCAGAAGTAGACCACTGAAGTAGAATTCCCCAGCTCCGTCTGAAATATCCTGACAGGCAGACAACCTGGAAAGCAGGCATATACCAGCAACATCTGACAAGAAGGCAGGCAGATAGATAGACAGGCCGACAGAACACGGTGGTTGCAGTTGATGACTAAGTAAACGGCATTACCCTGACAGGTGTTTTGTGCATTGATGGCCACCAACGCATGACAAGATAATCGACCGGACGTGATTCCGATTCGCACGATCAGTTATTCCTTTCTAGACGCTGGGCGACCAATTCTCACGGTCGCCGCAAAGTAATGCAATGTAAATGGGGCGAATTATGGACACAGGGAATATACGATGGTATGTTCTGCAACCTGTCGTAATGAGCATTATGATGTTCTGTTTGAGCATTATAAATAAAATTATGATGTTCTGTAACCTGGCGTAATGAACATTATGATGTTCTGTTTGAGCATTATAATGTTCTATTACCTGAAGTAATGAGCATTATGATGTTCTGTTTGAGCATTATAATGTTCTGTAACCTGGCGTAATGAGCATTCTTCTCTCTCTTTAAGTTCTCTGCCCTAATTCGGCAGGTTCCATTGCAACTTCCAATGACGCCACTCTTCTCTGTGAGCATTATAATGTTCTATTTGAGCATTATAATGTTCTGTTGCCTAAAGTATGTTTTGTTACCTGAATTACTGTGAAGAGTTATGTTTTGTTACCTGAATTAATGTGAAGTGTAATATTCTGTTACCTGAATTAATGTGAAGTGTATTGTTCTGTGACCTGAGGTAATGTGAAGTGTATTGTTCTGTGACCTGAGGTAATGTGAAGTGTAATGTTCTGTGACCTGAGGTAGTGTGCAGTAATATACATAGTGTAAAATTTACCAATGCAACAACCCAGAGTCAGCTAAGCCCGTCTTGATGTTATGTACTCGCTTCCTCAAAGTCTCTAAGAGAACATTTGGGCCAGTTCAACGTTAGTTTAACTACAACAATTTATGAGAACGTTGGCCATGCGTGGTTCACTTGGCTTTGGGCGCTGCAGTCAATATTATTTGAAGTTCTTCAAGACAGAGAATATTTCTGGGAGATTAAGTGGCACACCCACGCTCAAAAGAAGAGAAGTTGACCTAATCTATTCTAATTCAGTTCCATCTGTATCACCTTAATCAAGGCATCCAACTGGTGAAGTCGTAGCGGTGGTGTAGGGGTATGTTCGGTGCCTTGCAGCCGGAGGGTTGCAGGTTCGAATCCACCTCAAGCCGTCCGCGTAGGGACCTTGAGCAAGTCCTTCGCGCACAATTGCTCTGCAATATAATTGCTTCTGCGCCGCCGAGGCGTGTGGCACTTCTGAGATTGGGGCAACCTTAGTAAGAAGGGCGATATCAAAGATCAGTTGTATTGTATTGTATTGCATAAGATCACAATGCGTTGAAGCAGTCTGGACGAAATCTGAGAACCAAAACAAGGTGGTGAATTTCAAGGCTTTGTCTCAGTCCCAGCATTGCATTATATATACATCATAATAATAACTATGAACGACAGTTTCTTGTTTCTTCTGCTTGAATTGTATTTACATAAATTACATACATTAGCAGTTTCCACTCAGCTCAGGTTACAGTCCAATACACGAGATCGTGCGTTCAGGGAAGTAGGCCCATGTCCTTAACATTTCACAGACAAGAATTATTGTCACGTTATCAGTAAGTTTCTTCGATATAGGAATGTTTCCTATAGGCGTCTTGTCTTGATTCATCTTTGTTCTGATGGTTGACTGCGTTATGGTCGCATTACCTACTCATCCGTGTCCTTTTTCTACCGTAGTACATTCTCAAAAGACAACTTAGTCCAGTTCTTGAAGGTAGAAGAAGAATTTGAAGAAGAATTTGAAGAAGAAGAATGCGAAGAAGAAGAATGCGAAGAAGAAGAATGCGAAGAAGAAGAATAATGAGAAGGAGAACAATAACGAGAAGACGAAGACAAATGAGAAGAAGAAGAATGAGCAGAAGAAGAATGAGAAGAGGAAGGAGAATAATGAAAAGAAAAAGAAGAATGCAAAGAAGGACAGGGAAAGAAGAATAAGGAGAAGAACAGAAGTCTCCTAATATAACATCGAGAGTCAACCACAGATATGAACTGTCCGCTACTTCATTTACTTCTTCTCAGCATACTAGGGCGGTTAATGCATTGACCAGACCTCTTCCACGTCTTCCGGTCTCCTCACCGAAATTGTATCTACGGTCAGTGTGCATTCATTTTATAGCTAAATTCGCTAGAGAGCCAGTGGAGCAGAAATATCTCCGCTTCTTTTTGCCCTGCCGGAATTTGAATCGCGATTTCTCAATCGAGTCCACTACACTATCCAATAGATTATCGCGCACCATGTTCACTGTCCATAAAATCCCATAGGTACAAAATGCGGTACTCCGAGCGCTTTGGGAATGAAGTTCTGAACTCGCGTAGTTCCACCGTTTCGACTAGAGGCAGGAACTGCGTTCGACCGTGCTAGTGGTCAAGCGATTAAGAGGTTTGTCGAAATCCTTGATGCTCGTGCGTTCCATGTTCGTCTTGAGGAGTGGCTGGAAGTCCCCGAAACATCCGAGCAGTTTTCGAAAGCTCTTGCGAAAGTTGTCCGATAGAAACGCATAGAGAATCGGGTTGACGCAGCTGTTCATATAGGCGAGGCAGTTGGCCGCCAGCTTCACCGCTATCCAGTTGGCTCCGTGCGGATATCGTCCGAAGGCCTGGACCATGAAGATGATCTGGAGTGGGAGCCAGCACACGGCGAAGATGACGACGACCACGATTACCATCTTCGTCACGCGTCGCTTGGCGCGCATTGCCTCGGATGATTTGCCGGATGTGAGGCGGGCTCTGCTTCCGCAGCCGAGAAGGCGTCGGATCATGAACCCGTAGAGGATGGAGACGGTCGTGAGGGGCAGGAGGAAGGCGAAGGCGAAGAAGCAGCCGTAGAAGACCTTGGCGTGGTCGGGATCGGTCATCGTCTTGACGTTCATGCAGTAGGAGTTACTGGGGTCGAGTTCAAAGACCTCGAACTCGAAGAGCATCGGGGTATTACAGCTGCAGATGAGGAACCACGACAGACCGATGGCGATGAAGGTGTTCATCTGGGTCCGCAGTACCATCGACGAAATCGGATGGACGACGGCCAAGTACCGGTCGAACGACATCAGTACCAGCGTGTAGACGCTGGCGTGAGCAGTCACGTGGATGACGTACTGGTACGCCTTGCAGAAGACCGTACCGAACGGCCAGACGGGTACGGCGTACATGACGGCCGTGAACGGTACGCAGACGACGATGAAGAGGAGGTCGGCGATGGCGAGGCTGATGATGAGGATGTTGGTGGTGCTGCGCATCTGCTGATTGGAGATGACGACGATGATGACGAGGAGGTTCCCGATGAGACCGAGGACGGCGATCAGTCCGAAGATGACGGGAACGACGACGCGAACGACGTTCAGGAAGTGCTCCGAGATTAGGTCCGCTTCCGGTGAGGACCCCGGAGGGAGAACGGTCCCCGCATCGTCCGAGGAGCAGTTGCTCGACGTTGAGGAGGAATTCCTGGTTGCTTCGTCCACGGTTAGATGAGGGCAGTCTTCTAAGTAGGATATGCGATATGTCGACGCTTCCATTCTGTGCCAAGAAACAACGAATACCGGGTGAAAAAAGGCAAGACAAGACAAAGGCCAGGTAAGACAAAGACCAGGTAAGAAAAAGACCAGGTAAGACAAAGACCAGGTAAGTTAATCGGAAAACAATTCTTTATCGCCGGAGTTGGGCTGGGAGCACCTCTGAGTAGGTTATCTTGAAGGGGCGCTATATAAGTCCTCTGAATGAACGAATGAATGAATTAAGGGTGAATTAGAGTTAGGAAGGCACGGTGAGACAAAGTTAGGTAGGACCATTGCAAGTAAGGCATTTGAGTAGAATTATAGGAATTGATTAGGCCTACTTTATGGGTGGAATTGGAATTTGGAATTTGCTTACAGCACAAAACAAGTATTGTGGTTACAGTCATGTATTAGCAAGTATGCTGTGCAATCAGGAGCCAAGAGAAGCTTATAGCTAAGCCTTATAGGAACCTTGGTTCCTCTTAGTTTGTTTGTTGCTTAACTACTGTAGTAAATGATATCAGATACAAAAGATAAGATAAGATAAAATGAGACAAGAATAAGATAAGATATGATAAGATTAGATACAGTAGGCTAAGACAATCACTTCACAATTGCCGACAACAGTCATCACAATTCATGACACAACATAAATGATAACTTGTAAAGCGCAACTTCAAGGAAAAACACTATATATCGTTCCCTACTCAACAAGGGCAACTCTACTCTCGATCAAAAAGAATAGACTTCAAGCGCTTACAGCACACAAATAAGGAGATCGGTTGACTGGTTGACTAGCTGAGTTACTAGTTTATGAGGAAGGTTGCTCCAGGCCGCAGTACCGTCGAAAGTAAGGCTTCTACTCTGAGTTGCAGAGAAGCAAGCCCGGGGGACAACAATAACACTGCATGTGATCGGCCGAACAATGGGACTTGCAGCCAGTAACAGACGAGGCAGAGAAACGCAGTGAACCTAGATTAAAAAAAAGGAGGAATTCCCGCCAAGCAGTTCAGCATGAAAGTTAAAATCTTAAAATCAGTGCGTTGAGGGATAGGCAACCAGCGCAAGGTATGTATACAGGTAGATACATATATGTGGCCATATTTCGGGCGAACAGAAGCATTAAGAACAGACTGTAACTTCAAGGTATATGAGCAGAATCGATGTCCTTGTGTGGAGGTAATTTTAGCTGAAGCTCAGACAAAACTACTTCAACCACCCAAAACAATAAAATTTTCATTCACTTGATGCATGTCGGGTTTTAAACGCTTAGACAACGATTAGAGGCTGGGGCAATTGCTTTGAGACGTCTTTTAAATTACACATACAAAAACTAGCATATATTATGCGTGTTTGTATCTGCAGAGCTGCATGAATGTATATTTATTTGTATTGTATTGTATTTAAACATTTATAAAGCGCCTCTCACAGTGAACACCTATCAGGAGCGCTCCCAGTGCATACAATGTAGTATTCATTTAGGCCTATTTTAAATCATTATCACGCGCTTATTAAGCACAAGCATGGTGGCACGTCAAAAGAGCGAAGGACAAAACAGCGAAGGACAAAGAGCGACCGACAAAAGAGCGCCGACAAAAGAGCGAAGGACAAAAGAGCGACCGACAAAAGAGCGACCGACCGACATAAGAGCGACGTTGAATTTAGGGGCCTATCCGGACTCCCACATCACAAACCCCACTCCTCTTGTTGACAGTCGAAGACTATCAGGAATCGCAACCTTAGCTACAGATCGAGGAATCGGATACGGAAGGTCTTTATTCTTCCTTTGTCGTTCGATTTTGCCTTGCGACGCTTTGTAGGCAGGTAAATGAGGTGCAGCTTCAAGAGAAATTTCACTTCTGGCTTGTTGTATTATATGCCGTGGTTTCTCGACTCCTTCCACTGAACGTCTCCGTATAGCAGCAGACTTTCGACGCCTCGTTTTTAGCGAGCTATGGAGCATGATTGTGCTCAGATATTGACAGAGTATCCGCGTTGAGTTTCTTCAGTCTTCCACGACAGCCGTCTTTCCTGCAGCTTCTCCAGAACGTACTGCCGTCTTTATTCTCATTGTCTTTTCGATAACGGTAGCCGGACACCAGCAACATCACCTTGCCTTTTTGCGAATCGACCTTCTCCATACTCATTTTCGTTCGTCACTGGAAGGCTTCACGTCCTTTTATAAGAAAGGTTTTAAGCAACGCTCTACGATTTCCGATAAAACGAGCCGAACAACAAAAGGGCTTTATTTGACTAGAACGTACATTTCAAAGGCCTAGGAATCTAAGCCCAATCGAAACAATTTCGCACTTAACCCTATAGAACTATAGGCCTTAACATACTCGGCCCTTCTGCTTGTCGTCCCCTTGATAAGCCCCGTTGATAGATCCCTTCGCTCTTTTGTCGGGCGCTCTTTTGTCGGCTTGCCGCGCTCTTTTGTCTGGCGTTCTTTTGTCGGCTTGCCGCAACCATCGATCGATGGCGCTGGGCAATTGTGAATGAAGGTCTTGTTCAAGGTCCCTACACAGTAACCGTTTCATGTGGGGACTAGAACCCTGACTCCCCAGAGTTATAAGGTGAGCGCTCTAACCAATGAGCTACCGAAAAAATCTGTCCCCCAAAGTTATGAGGCCTACAGTATATCGCCTCGTGTATCTGGTGTCAACCACTGTGTATCTCTCGACGTGTCCACCACGTCTTCGACATCTACGTATAAGATTTCCCATTTGTTAATGTTATACCAGCCTTTATATGGCGCCCGCATAAGGACGTTCTCGTGTAAAATCACAGTAATTGACTTTTATCTGCCATGCACTTGACCCGCTAGTGTACGCAGGGTCTATACTTCTTCAAGGTATACTCGCGACTCGCGAGACAGCTTCTCTCGCTGTCACCGAAGTGTATCTGAACTTGATCCATTTAACGAGTCCCCAGCGCCCCGAACTGACACCCTAACAGAACCCACCCTTCATGTATAATTATTATAGTGACCCTGGACAACATATTTTTATGCCAGTTCCCGGTACGGAGGGCGTTGGGCGCCACCCTGCCTTAATTTCAGGCTCCAGCGAGTACAACGGGAGTCCTCAGGCGTTTACGACCGAGTGATCCTCCCCTTAACGGGCGGCGTCCCCTTGTCTCATCAAGACCGATTGATTGTCCCATTCCACAGTTATTTCACGGCCTACGATCGAGCCTCGATAATGGCTCAGCCATCGTATACACATCCCACGGCTTATGTAGCGCTCGTAATCGTAATCATAATATCCGGATTTCTTTAGCGCCGAAATAAAACTATAGGTCTCGGAGAGGACCAGCATATTTGCAGGCGATTATAAGAGTGGAAAAACAAAATCGTTGAGGATTAAGTGCATGAGAGATAAAAGTCAATAATGCGTCTGTTAAACGAGAGACACCTATTGTGGATGAAATAGGCCAATGCATCGTAAAATGGTGGGTAATAGGTGCATCTCATAACATAGTGAATCAGTGCAGAAATTATACCATGGCGCATTTAACCCTCTAACAACAAGAGTGTACTAAACGCGAATGGGACACCAATGCAGCTCGTCAATAAAGTGTTAAGCTTTGCCTGTCATATGTATGTATGAATAGTATGTATGAATATGAACTGATCTAATAACTAGCCTATAGCGCAGTCCTCAGAGTAGCCTAACGTTCAAAGAGCTTACTCTCATGACGCGATGTTCACAAGACTCAGGCGCAGTGGCGTAACGAAGGGGAGGCAGAGGGGTCAACCGCACCCGGGCGCAGCAAAGGAGCACAAAATTAGCTTTCAGTGGTACATAGTACTATATATATAGAAAGAACGATTAAAAGTCAACAAGAACATTAAAAAGGGGCGCAGTCATCAACTCTTGCCCTGGGCGCTGAAACCCTTCTTTACGCCACTGCTCAGGCGTCGTGTGGCTGTTCGATTTACGAAATCACTCAGATTCAATTTCATATTCAATCCCTATTCAGTCGAATTCTAGATTACCTATAGATTGTCAAGTGTGCATCACATGTTAATGTAACAAGTATCTTGACGCAAACATGCATATATGGCCTACATACAAACAACCATGTATACACATATCTACCTACACCTATCATACCTACCTACCTATAATACATACATGCATACATACATACATACAGACAGACAAACAGACAGACAGACAGACAGACAAACAAACATACATACATACATGCATACCTACACTCATACATGAAACATGCATTACTCTTTTCAATTAAGAAATATGTACATCAGGCTGCGGTTTTGCAACTGGAATAATAAAGAATATACTTACTTACTTGCTTACTTATCATGCATGATATATTCATGGTTATTTCGGGAAGCGTGGGGTACTGTCCTCCCTCCCCTATTGAGCCTCCACTGAAAGGATGAGAAGCTGAAACCTTCGCCGATGATTTTACCGAAGCAGATCCAAGTCGAACAATCACATAAAGACGGCGTTAAATAAACGAGCGGGTCGCTCCGTCTGCCAAAGAAAGATCACCTTCCAGAAACTACCTCGTTACTTGTAGGCTAAGTCGCATTTCGGATCTGTTGTCGGAAGTGTCTGGCGTCTGATGGACGAATTACAGAGGCAATTTAGCCGACTCAAAGCGGAATTATCTGTCAGTGCGTTCACCGTTTATATGCACGAGGTTCCTCCTACACATCATGCCCCGCATACATACGTGATCGTAGAATTCGCTTGACCGTCGAAGAAGGCGGCGTAAGGATGCCAATCAAAAGCCAGGCGTTTTTCGTCATAGCTCCATAAATTATATATATAATATATAATATATATATATATATAATGCATATATATGTGTGCGCGTGTGTATGGGTGTTCGCGCGCGTACGTGTTTTCGCAAGAAGAACGCGAGAAGAATCTTGACAGAATGCAAGAACAGTGCGACAATCTTCCACGTTTATACAACTGCATATAAACTATACGCCACTAACCTATTTGTGGTAGTACCAGTCCCAAGCCTGGATAAAGGTGGAGGGTAACGTTAATCATCTTTGCTATGACACAGTGTCGTTGAACAGCAACTAACCAACCAGCAACTACATATCTATATATCTATTCATAACCATAGAGGCCTATGTATAAATCTGCCGATGATTGCTTGAACTACCTACTATAGTTACAGGCCTCGTTCGTTCGAACTGAGGTTTGCCACCACCAGTGATGGGCAAAATACTTTTCAAAAGTATTTTGAAAATACAAAATAAAATACTTTTCAAAAGTATTTTGAAAATACTTTTCCAAAATACTTTTCAAAAGTATTTTGAAAATACAAAATAAAACAATAAAATAGTATTTTTAAAATTCTTTTGAAAATAGTTTTTCAAAATACTTTTGCAAAATCAACATTTCTGTTTTTATTGCTACTCACTAGTCTTTACCGTTACATCGAATCTGTAGTTTCTAATGACTTGAAGCATTGATATAACTGTAATTGCAAATGGTAACTTCTATTGTGCCAGTGTCAAATGCACAGGGAATATAGACCGATGGCACACCAAAATCAAGCGTGTTCAGGTCAATATCCAGCAGATTAGTCCTTAACATTAACACAGATACGCAGCCTATGATGGTGGATAAGCGGTTTCAAAGAGACAATTTTCAAGCTGAGAACGAAATAAGCACAAGCCACTGATCAGAGCGCATATATACAGAGGAAGGAGTTCCAAAATGTAGGTCTAGCAATGGAAAACGCTCATTCACCAAGAACAGTTCTTCATGACATAGGTAGGTATAATGCAAAGAAAAGAAGACCAAACAGAGAACCCTGATATATATCCTGATAAAACAAACTCACAAGTAGGCTAGTTGATGTTGTCAGAATATTGTTAATTAAGCATTTTTACATTAAAATAATAATTTTGGCAGAAGTTTTGTAAGATTTATTTCTGAAAAGTTACAAAAGTAGGCCTACTTTACAAAAGTATTTTGGAAATTATTTTGGAAAAGTATTTTGAATTCTCCAAAATACTTTTCAAAACTATTTTGAAAATACTTTTACAAAATACTTTTCAAAAGTATTTTGAAAATAGAAAATAAAATAGTATTTTCTATTTTGAAAATAGAAAAGTATTTTCAAAAAAGAATTGTGCCCATCACTGGCCACCACTAACATTTCAATCTTGCCTTTTTGAATAAACTAATATTGATTGATTGACGCGGTTATAAATAAATTTATATTTACGTAAATATTTAGCCATGGGATGATGGGAGAGAGATTTGTATAACAATGATAAAAATACACACACTAATTTATGTATGACATATACTCATATGTATGGCTCTCCTCCTTATAATAGACCTATACCGTAACTATAGAAGCCTATTTAATTTATATTATATACATGGTAACGTTGCATAGACATGCACAGATACGTCTGTGTGTAAAAATCATTGGGCTGCGTCATCATCTGACTTAAAATGTGCACTCGTCTGACATTCTGTCCTGATTTTCAGCAAAGCGTAGGCCTATAATAGCTTATCAGAATTGCAGCAGAATTCTATGTCTTTCTGTGCGTTGGACTGCAGCTCATCGCTCATTAAAACTTCAGTGAACTCCACTCGTCAACATCTCTTCTTCACGCTTGAAGGAGTTTTAGCCTCACTTCAGTTCCACACACGCCTCTGAATAGTCATTACTGCTATAGAGGCGCTTTATAAACGCCCAATACAATAGCCCACCCATTCCCGATTGATATACGTATTAGGAATAGCATAGTTCACAGGCTGTTCACTTGTCAGCGCAAGTTATGGACTGTTTGAAGTTTGTTTCTGTAGGTCCACATCTTAAGACCTCGAGGCTCGAGCTAAATATCTGTCTTCAATCCGTGTTTTAACAGGATCCGTTCAATATTCTCTTAAAACCGATAATTATCTATAATATCTTTGTTCTGGCAGTTTTTGATAGTTTTTAAAGCGAATACCGCGCACTTAATGTGACTCATGTGTACATGTATTTGCGATTGTCAGATGCAAATAAGGCTAATTACTTCCTGGCTGTCTTTCTCAATTAGGCTACGTGCTTATGTAAATGCATACTCATTAACTTAATTGCTTGCTTATAATTTATAGTTACCTACGTGTTTGCTTGCTTACTGATCAGGTAGCTGGGACTTTTATTGCGATGCATGCTGGAATACATAAGGATAGTTTATGCTTTTTCACATAAATCTGCCTTTTACAGAAAATGTCTACAGCCGGTGTATAGGCCTACAGCCCGTTTTTACAGGAACGTGATTCCTACAACAGTTAGCGAAAGTATGGAATATCCAGTTTATGAATATTAGATTTCGTATGCATGTCTATAATAAGAATTAATTAAAGCTTGATTATCGCGTAATGGCAGATAGCTACAGAAATGGGTTCGACTGTATATAACGCCTTGATGTTCCTCGTTACTGCCAAAGCTGGGCATGCGGAATGAAAGAGAATCTGTCGCTCGTAAAGAGAGTTTGTCTGCAGGCACGCCAGGGCTCACCTGTTCCCGTCTGATATTGAATGAATGGCCGAATGAATGTAGAAGGACCAGTTGATGATGGCTTATAAATGCAGTGTACAGTTAAGAAGAGAAAGCCCACGGGTATAAGTAAGTAAGTATATAAGCTTTCTCAAATAATCTGCAGGAATGGAGGACTATGGCGATTACAGCTATTCAGTTAATCAGCTTACGTATTGACGTCTGCCACAGACAGACAGACAAACAGACAGACAGACAGACAGATAAACAGACAGACAAAGGCGGATCAATAAAAGAATTAAAAGACCAGAGCAGTGTCCATGGGCTTATTTAGGGGTGGCTTTAAGGGTTCAACCCCCCAAATAAATGCATGACTATTATCAACAAGTAAAAATGTAAAAAAATACGACAATTTCCAATGGAAAACCCCTGAAAACTTAAAACCCCTATGAAATCTTTTCCTGGCTACGCCCAGGCAGAGTGTCGTCCCCAGATACTGAAGAAAGATAGTGTGAGATCAACTAGACCTTAGACCGAAATGAGTGCATATATAGGTAAGATATACAGATAATATGATTAAGAAACCGACAGAGCCAGATCGAGACATAGAACCGAGACACAGAGAGAGAGATACACATCGTGACCAAGGCCAATAGATGACGGACCATCCCCGTCGATTACGTCCAGGCCAAGAAACATTACCGGCGTCATTCGTCAGTCGAAAGCTCTGACGGGACTCAGGTGCCACCTCCGCCGCCTGCGCTGCCGCCGCCGCTGAAAGCCACCGTCGCCGGCGAAGGACTTGTTCAGGTCGGCGCTGAACTCGATTGATCGCCCACCGTCCATCAGTTCGTCCGTCGGCGCCTAAGAGATCGAATTGGACGACAGATGGCGCGGTGTAGATAAAGGCGTATGCAGAAAGAGACGCCAGGGAATTCTTGGCGACAGGAAGGGGAAAGTTCGAACAACGCTCATAATAGACTCATACAATCATTCGGTAGAACACCTTCTCCCAACATCTCCTATTCTCCTCTTCCTTTCTCGTAATCCTTTTCACTCTTTCTTTTCCTCTTCCGATGTAGTCTGCTCCTCCTTCTTTTCTTCCATTTCTTCCTCTTTCTTCTCCTTGATTTCTACACCTCTCTCTTGCACATTCTCGTTTCTTCTCCAACATTCTCTCTCCGTTCTGACGTCTCCTATCTCCTCCTCCTCCTCCTCCTCCTCCTCCTCCTCCTCCTCCTCCTCCTCCTCCTCCTCCTCCTCCTCCACTCTCTCGTAATTCTTTCTCTCTTCCTTTTCCTCTTCCTATGTACTCCTTTTATTCTTGCTCTTCTTCTTCCTCCTCCTCCATGCTTACCTATCTTTTGCGCTTTCTCGTTTCTCCTTCTTCTTTCGCTTTTCTGTCTTCTCCTGTCTCCTCATCCTCATCTTATCTTCTCCTTTTGCCTCTTCTCTTGTCCTATTCACTCTTTCTTCGACTCCTTCTACTCTCATTCTTCTTTCTGCTTGTCCTCTTATTACTCCTTCCAACTCCTTATCCTCCTCTTTACTCGTCTTGCCTTTTCTTCATCCTCATCAAATTGTGGCGCTATAGAATTCAGATTTCTGAATTAAAATTCAGATTTCTGAATACGAACACGTATCGGTCTATTCCGGCTCTGGAATAATCGTAACCTGCTCTCAGTGCTCTGCTTACAGATTCGGAAAAGTCAACACTATATAGGCCTATTATATATACAGTGCTGCTTAGAAACTACCACCGATTAAAGCGTTTTGATAACGGCACTTAGACGTTTCTAGATAAGATGAGATAAGATTACAGTAAAATACGATATGATAAGATAGGATGATATCGGATCAGATCAGATGACACAGGATGAGACACGATAAGATTAGATAGAGTAGAACAAGACAACACAAGACAACACAAGACAACACAAGACGACACAAGGCAACGCACTGCAAAACAACGCAAGACCATCACTCGAAATGATGTCTTGTGTTGTCTTGTTCTACTCTATCTAATCTTATCGTGTCTCATCCTGTGTCATCTGATCTGATCCGATATCATCCTATCTTATCATATCGTATTTTACTGTAATCTTATCTCATCTTATCTAGAAACGTCTAAGCGCTTCAAAACCGATGATTTTTGTTGTCTTATTTGACTCTACTTGATGTATTTATCATCCATTTCCCAGGCAAAGGAGAGAAGTATAACTGTGGATCAAGACATGGAAAGTATAGGTTTATTACATGGACCAGATCATCGTAGGAGAGTACAAAAGGATTAGTTTGATTAGACGCTCTGCATGTATGGGTTATACTATTGCCACATAGTCTGTAGATATACCATTTCACAGTTTATTCGCTTCAAAACCGATGTTTATAACTATTGTCAAATGTTTTTACAACATTATACTTGGGATCCTTCAACGGACGTTTTCAAAAGCTCTCTGAAGACTTGCGATGAAATATGTGTTGATGGGACATTTATCTTGATTTTCCCCGAAGGGCCATGCATTCGACAATCATTCCTTTCGGGAATGTTTTCAGTCCTACCATCGGCCTATATGTATACGCGTCTACAAAAGCTGAAGCGCTTTCTTCGTAAGATAAATATCGTGTAATTGTAATCGTATTCGTAATTCAAAAATTTACTTACGCGTTAATTAAAAGCTAAGCACAGGGTACCAGCTTATTCACGAGCGCGGCGTCGTGCATTGGGTCTATAGCACACTTCACGTTTCCACGTTATCTGTTATCCGAATTTGAAGAGTGCATAATTATGATCAATTTGAACTAATGTGATTTAAAAAATACTATTAATTAATGTATTCTGTTTTCGTCATTTTCTTTGTCATGTGTTTGTCTTCTCAAACTGGGCTTACAAGCTGCAACAGACTAGTAGCCTAGGCTGTACTGATTAAAACGCATGTAATTGCAAAAGAAGGCTATATAATCGTACTCATGATTGAACACTTACCTATAAATATGCATACTTAGCTTATTTTTCATTAAAACATCGTCAAACCAACCATGGGTGTCCGCTGGGGGAGTAAGGGGCAGCATTTGCTCCCACTTGAATTTTGCAATTTTTATTTCAAGAATAAGAATCAGACTTCAGTCATACAAAAGTTAATTATCATTTTAGTTTTTAACAATGTATAGGGCCAACATTTTAATTTTTTATCCAAACTAGTCAAGATAACCTACAAATTTAAATATATCAAATCATTGAAATTTTTTGCAGTTTTGTTTTTGAAATAAACGTTCAGATATCGGTGAAAACGGATCCCAGGACGCTAACAACAGGCCCTATATCATGTCAAATGCTTCCAAAAGCGCTGGCGGCTGTTGGGATCCGCGCCATACCCGTAATCGCGGGAGCGAGCGCCGAGGGCGACGCGATCGGTTGCTTTCGGCACCCTCGTTAGTCCCCTTGCCAACAATTTAAAACTTTGCTCCCCTCTACAAAATTCGACGCCTATGAAACCAACAAGAAATGATCTTTGACACATTGCAATGAAGCGATAGGCCTACGTTACGGTTCGCTGCGTGAGGTTTATGGTTTCCAACAGCAGCTCATCCCAATAAATGGACCATACAAAATTGCTAGCGTCCTTGGTGCACAATGTCATAATAGACCCAGAAAATCTATAGCAGTCTGCAGGTAAAACACACAAACACACACACACACACAAACACACCAAACACACACAAACACACACAAACACACACACAAACACACAAACACACACAGACCTGCGAATAGGTTCCACTCGTTCAACCATAATTACAGCCTATGACGTTTGTCAGTCTTCGATGGTGACGGAGTGCGTATTGCTTGAGGGGTCGATTTTTCAGCGCTGCCGGGTATCACAAAACAATCGGACTGCTGAAGTGGATCGAGGACGACTGTCGATATATCGGCTGTGGCACTCGTCCGTCGTCGGCAATAATAATCGCAACTGTCATTGACTGCGGTCAATCTCATCGACTGGTGTGAGCAACGGCTCGCGTGAGACGTTGCTCACGCCAGTGAATTATAAAGACTACTCAGTGCATTGCTAAAAAAAACGCATCATGTCAGCATGACCATAGGGAGCCTATATAGTATATAATGCAAGGAGCCCACATACAGGACTCATATTCCCATATATGACCCGAATAGATCCCACATGGGTCTCATCCAGTGTCCGTGGAAATACTGGTTGGGCAGCCATGTGGTCATAGCGTTCATAGCGGCCACAGCTTTGAGCGCCTCTGATTGGTGTGCACTGCGAGAGGCGCCATACAAATTGATAGATACAATACAATACAATACAATACAGCTCTAACCTGAAGACTGTTCTCTTTAGCAGAGGTTGGGTCGGGAGCGCTCCTGAGTAGATAATCTTGAAGGGGTGCTATGTAAATCTCTGAAATGAATTAAATGAATGAATGAATAGAAAACAGTGAAGAAGATATAACAGATAGGAAGCTGAAGCTATGGAGTATATAAATCCAGTGCTACTATACAAAAGCTAAGCGGAAAGTTCCTCTTCTCCATACGTGTCGTATCGAGGCACGGTGGGGGTGTGTATTCGTTCATTCTGAGACTGTATAGCACTCCTTCAAGGTATCAACTCAGAGATGCTTCCAGCCGCCAAGACCCTGCAAATGAGACTTGCTGGGTTGCCCGATTCAATCCATCAGTCAAAATGCGCCATCCATATGATTTCGACCTGGAATTTAATCTGGCCTTTATTATCTGCTAACTTTGTTTTGACAATTTTTTTTAATATGAAGTACGTGCACCCCACTTGTTGGACTGGGACTCAATATCCACACTTGTTCATACAGTGAACAAACAATGCCCATTAAGTCAGTTTAAGCTCGGTATTCGCCAATGACTACATTGGCCTGCTATAAGGAAAGCAGTAGCTTAATTAATAATAATCTTCATTAATTGATTCAAACTGACATGAATGCATTATGATTACAAGTCATAGTATGAACGGATGATCACAAGTTAATACAGGAGTCGAATTTAACTGTATGGCAGCCATGCAAGACGCCCATCTGTCCTACTACTCATTTTATCAACGCCATTTGGCGAATGAAAGGCTGAGTCGACCTTGCCCAAAGTATAGAGAAAGATGGGAATATATTGCTACCCCACTTTCTATAGACCAAAGTTATAAGCATCTGACCGAGCGCCTTTGAATCAGATTTCAGTTCTCTGTAGACACTGAAGATTATCTGGAGGTTACGATTTCGAGATTTTTGCAAAAACGAATAAAATGGCAGTGAAATTAGAATTTACATTGATAGAGTCGGTAGCTTAAGAATTAGCCTTGCAGTTGATATCTTGTGTATTAAGCATTGAATTCTATGGTTAATGTTCAGTAGTTATATACGGCCTATAACTAATGGAATAGTAGACCTAATCATAGGCCTTTTATAATCGCTGGATTTTTAAAGCGCACAAAGAAGGCTGCGGTCCCACTGATGAGAATGAACTAATTCACAGACGTTTAATCGACGGTTAATACGATAGATACGGTGAGATAGCTTAACGTATCCTACTTGTTCGCAAAAGTGGCCCGATAGCGCATTGGATAACACACTGGCGTAGACAGCGAGAGGTACCGAGATCGAGTTCCGTAGGCGGACATGCTTTGTAGGCTGCTATATTAGCGCCGTGTATTGCAGGCTGTCTGTTCCGTTAGTAGTTAAGATTTATGTCTTCTGTCATTTGTGTTCTTGTGAATTGTTTCATTTGCATAACTGTACACTGTAACCGGTTGCGGTTTGTCAACCGGATTGTTTCAATAAAGAATATTATTATTATTAAGAGACAATTTGCAAATCACAGTGTACGAGCTCACCTGTGAGTTTTCCTGGTATCTGCAGTGTATAGGACTACGCCGATAAAAGAGACGTCCTTTCAAGAGATAATATTATGTGCTCATTGCTTTACACTCGCCTGCTAGTCCTCCGTTATAACGAGATGGCAGAGACATTCGTCTGCCTCGCATGCATCGAACACAACCGATGTCTCGACTCACCTATCGCCATCATTCGTCAATCACTACCGAACGACCGACGGACGAGTCGCTATAGATTCTGGACGTAGGCGTCCAGAGGGTGTGCGGTGGTCGCAGCGGAGAGCGCGTTTGCTATCCCGCCTCAGCGACCCGGGTTCGAATACCAGACCCGTCGTGCAAAATGGACACAGGTTGCACTGTAGAAGTTTGCCTAAACTCGGAGGGCATCAACTCCGCCACTGATCGTACTCGGTCAATGCCAGTCCCAAGCCTGGATGAAGGAGGAGGGCGACGCTAATGATCTTTGTTATCACACAGTTTCGTTAAACTGAAACTACTACAACTCGGAGGGCATCAAGTTCGATATGACTACCTCCCTAAATCCAAGCAACCATGCTAGAAATCGACTAGCCCCGCCACCAGTGTGTATCGCGAAAAAGTTAGTTACCTGAATCTGCGTTTAGATTTAAAGTAGCGCTTTAGAAATTTACGATTACCATTATGATCATGCAACGTTGTTGGGCAATCGTAATTCGAAGAGTAGGCACTATCATAAGCGCAGGGCACCAGCTTATTCACCACGTTGTTGGGCGATCAATTCGAAGAGTAAATGTTGTCAGTAGCCAAGTATAGGCATGGCGTAAACATTGCCATCTCAGCGTGGGTAATGATAATAAAGAATTTTGATTTGTACATAATGGAGAGAAAACTAAACTTCTTTGGACATGTGTGCAGAGTGGGAAACGACAGACTCATCAAACAGGTCATCTTCGGGATGATGGACGGAAAGGGGGTTAGGGGAAGACCATGCAGGGAGTGGTTGGATGACGTCATGGACTGGTGCGGAATGGACATCCACAAACTTCGCAGAATGGCGCAGGAGAGAGACAAATGGAGGAGATGGATGGTGAAACATGCGATTGACACCAACGGGCACTGAGCCCATGGACCGCAATGATGATGATGACATCAAAATGTAATGATAATTATGCCAGAGAATAACACATTACTAATAAATGAATGCCTAAAGCACAGTAAAGCACAGCTAAGTGTTTACGTAATCCAATCTGGCCATCAGTCGAATCACTGACCCGCCTACGTCGACGGCGTCGCAACTGAAGACCAACAACTTCTGTTATTGTACGTGTTTTCTTAGTCAATTAAGGTTCACTTAGCGTCGTAGTGCAGGAACGAATGGGCGTCAGCATTCTGTGCTGCTACTGCTGCTGCTGCTACTGACGTACATGACGGTGATTATAATGATGACGACAAAGATGATGATGACGATGATGATAGTTTAAACGAACTTGACGACGACGATAAAGACGATAATATCGATAACAACGACGACGACGATGATGATGATGAGTATGACGACGATGATGATGAGTATGACGATGATGGCGTTAGGCCTAATTGTCGATGCTCACAGCCCTGGGTCATATATAATAATAGACTTAGTCACCTAGGCTTTTACTTTGGCGTCTCTTTCTTCACATTATAGACATGCTTCTGCGCAATATTTTGCCGAATCAATGTGTCCAGCTTTGTGAGAGACGACTTTCTCATCATCGTTATTTTGTATCGTACTTAGCCAGATTTATAAAAGTGTCTGGCCATCGGAAATTCTAAATCA
Source organism: Aporrectodea caliginosa (assembly GCA_020284085.1). Lineage (NCBI taxonomy): Eukaryota > Metazoa > Annelida > Clitellata > Crassiclitellata > Lumbricidae > Aporrectodea > Aporrectodea caliginosa. Next base: position 632,435 of record JACEVL010000666.1, read on the forward strand.
AAGACATGCGCCTGTGAATAAGCTGGTTACCGCGACTTCGCTTTTGTGGGCGCTCTAGAAATCTCGAGTTTACGATTAGTGTTTACGTGACCATTAAGCATAGACCTATATACTATAGGGCCCTATAAGTTTCTGCCATGAAACGTTTAGATATATCCAGAGGCAGATTCAGAGGGTTTATCAGAGTGTCACCCATATATTGTTTGCAACATGGGGTAAACGGCAAGAGCTTCCAATTAAGAGGCACAACGCTTTGTTGAATAAAACGTACAAGACCTATTTAGCCACACTGGAAGTCTGGAAATAACGAACTCCACGCGCGCCCGATGCTCCATTTACTCTTTCCATGTTTTCTTTCTCTGATATTTTTAAAATCTCTTTGGTCCCCAGTTTTTAATAAATTATTTGTTTTCTTTCTGTCGCAGAGAAGCACGTTGTCTAAATTTTTTTAGAATAACCCTATAATTGGAGGGAGCACCTGGGGCTCATTTGAATGTCCATGACACTCTGGCTTCCCTACAGAGGTAGTCAGGTAGAGCCGCCACTTGTAGCCTAAGTTAGCCTAATGTGGACTGGCGCTTTCTTAATAGGCCCTAGGATCGTCCATTGGATGCTGACGAATGATATCCGATGCATATATTTAGACGTTTTCTTAACAAATAATCAACTGTCTACTGATGTCAGATGCATATAATATTTGAACGAGCAGAGGCTGTACACATCTACACATCCTATAACGTTCACAGACCACGGTAGGGAAGCCAACGCAGCTGATGCGTGCTTTCACCGTGACCGACGCCGCGATGGCGTCTGCGCCACGATCCACTGAACCGTTCACATGTGTGGCCTGAGTCTGATAGACGCACTTCTGATGGTCTGGATTCTTACGTACCTCGAGTTTTACGAGGTACTTCGACAACGTTAGCGAACCTGAAGAAGCCGTAAACGAGTGTGGCAGTGCCGTGACTGCCGTCATTATAACGAGCCAGAAATAGGCAAGGTGGAGCTGTAAACTGGTTGAACCCGGCCTCCCTTCTGCAGTTGCGCCTCTCACACTTTGGGCTTAACGAGAGCGGAAAGTCTGCCCTTTTGTGCCATTCTCCTTCTCCTTCTGCCACGTGGCTATGCAGACGGTGACTCTGACATCCCGTAGATACCATAAAACGAGCGTCTGGTCCATTTAAATTAGCCCGTGCCTGGCCATTGCCTTCTAGATACTACGGCCTGGCGCAGGTGTAGGCCTACTGGAAGATGCCAATCCGTGCACGTTGTTAATAAATTTAACGTTCCCCAACCTTCTTTCGATCGTAACGACCTGCGTTCTATGGTCCACATAGTTAGTCTTGCGCGCCACTCTAAGGAGTCCCTTGTTTGGAAAAACCGAAAGCTGTAGTTTCGACTCTTTCTCAACAAGTCTCTGAGGACACACTCCGACACAGCCACAACACATATATGGTGCTTGTCGCTGAAGCCAAAAGCTTAATGTACTGACGGAGTAGATAATATAGCGACCTAGGCCCTATATCACGCCGGCTGTAGTAGGCTATAGGGGCATACAGGTCGTTTGCAGTAAGTCACGTTCTGACGAAGTGAAGGACAGTCATAAAGAGTGTTAGCCGAACCATCTAGAAGACCACGGTGTCTGTCGCAGAAGACAAAAGCTTAATGTACAGACGGAGTAGATAATATAGCGACCTAGGCCCTATATCATGCCGGCTGTAGTAGGCTATTACAGGGGCATACAGGTCGTTTGCAGTAAGTCACGTTCTGACGAAGTGAAGGACAGTCATAAAGAGTGTTAGCCGAACCATCTAGAAGACCTTGGGACAAATGCGGAAAGTCACAATTTCGAAACTAATCAGGACCTATAGGCCTATAATAAGCCGAGGTCTACCGAGGTTTACGTTCGGGGGTTTATTATGCTGGGACGGCTCCCAGCCTGGTTTATATCGGACCAAGAGCTGACCCTCGCAAGGCCTATAACCAGAGCCGTTTTAAGGTCGCTGTGGGCACTTTTGCATTCGTATACACCCAACTCTACGCTAAAGCTAAACGCATAGCCTAGGCCTAATTAGGCCTACATAATTATTCACGTTATTTATTGACGTCATGCTTAGGCCTATCGTTCACGGGCACCCAGTTTTGATGAGTTTAAATCCCAAATTACTTTTTGTAATTTTGATTATTTAAATTTAATATCCTGGATATATCCACTAAGGTCTAATGCAATATTTCCGGTTGTTTTCAATATCTCATTTTCAGACTTGCGTAGCCCCTGTGAGCAGTGCTGTAGTGGTAAAATGAGAGGTGAGTACACGCTACAGTATATCCTATCAGTGGCTCCGGAAAGTTCGGATGACCTGGCCAGCTTTCTCGTCTTTATTGTAGTTTATAGCCTTAAAAAGTTAGTTATAGACTAGTATAGAATGTGCCAAAACTACGTTCTGGAAGCGATAGGCCTACACGCTCTGCACAGGTGAGTATACTAAAGAAAAACTCTTGTGAGGTGAGTACACGCTGTATACCCGCGTATACCCTCGTCTACAGCCCTGCCTGTGAGGTTCGTAGGCCCTATAGGCACCGAATGGATAATACCGCATTGGCTATACATGTAGCTGTCACAACAGTGACAAATAATAGTGACCAGCGAAGGGTCCATTGTTGTCCCGATAGACGTGGCTTTCAGAGTGATAAATTATCGTCGTTTTCGTCTTGGAAGATTTACTTCATCGAGTGTAAACCTTGCCTTTTCATTGGCAAAATATATGTTTCTTGGCCTCTGCTTTCCTCGAAATTGTCGCCATCAAATAATGTGCCTTCGTTTTCACATAATATATAAGCCTATAAACTATAGGCTTTACATGGCCTATGTAATAGTTTTCGCTGTTATATCGATATATTATTCTGCATGCCACGACATTAGACCCATTATTCTGTATAAAAACGGAGTGTGCGTTCCCTCGTATAGTGGATTACAGATTACAGGGTCGAAGTGTATAAGGTCTTGGGCGAAAGGATATCGAAACGGTTTTAAACACCACCACTGCCGTCTTCGGTGGTGCCAGTGCCAAATAGGTCCGGGCGAGGAGGGCGACGCTAATTATCTTCGTATGAAGAGGCTACGCAGAGTCGTAAAACAGAAGCCACACATCGGCAAGGGTTTGACAGCATTGGATCGAGGCCATTGACGGTCAAGTCAGTAACTAAAGGGACAAATAAAATGATGATTTTGACGATTCTTTAGTCTTCGAGACCCATTGTAAATCTTTAAAACGTCAGATGACCTCTATTGCAAGCCGCGGTATTCACAGATTTTGCTACACCCTCCCTCACCCAACCCCTTCCACTATAGGCCTACGACTTTACTTCTTATGCTCATTCCAACTTCCCACTGAGCAGAACCCCAGAGCATTAATTAGCCCACTCGGAATAATATATCATGTTTACTTAGTAGGGTCAAAAGTAGGGCATATTGCCCCTCTCTCTCAATGCCAATGCCTTTATTCTGGAGCAGGCTCGAAGTGTATGTAGCCATATAGACCTCTTAACCCATCTTCTATCCGGTGTTAATATACAGCCGGCAAATTATCTCAGTAAATCTTATTTCTGTAATGAACATTTCCTGGATGATGCCCTTAGAAAGCGGATAAATTGAAGGATTTTCTACAGACGTTAAGCCAATTAAGTCTGGAAAATAATCGAGGCAATCGAATCACCAGCAGATTTATCCCATCCTAGCTGTATGGCTTCTCCGGATGGAAGGCTCACGGCCGAGCATAAATTCTGACAAACCCTAGCAGTGGAAAGAGAAAAGGGGACATAGAAAAGTGTTAAGTGACCAAAAGTGCAATGACGGAAAGGTAGGCAGCTGCAGATGTCGAACCAGGTTGAGAACTGTCTGGCAACCATGTACTTGCAGTTCTTAATTGTACGACTGCATTTATGAAAATGATGCTTTATATGTGTATGTGTTATGATTACACACACACACACACACACACACACACACACACACACACTTGCACACTTGTATATATATATATGCAATGTACATATATGTTCAATCAATACACACAAGCATATACACATATACATATATAATAATAATATAATTAAGCGTACAACGCTGCACATTTACATGTTATGCAATTGAAACAATAACACACAAGACATATACACTAATACATACAAAGCATGAAATAACGCCAGTGTGTTAACAATATAGATACATACATACATACATACATACATATGGTCTTATACATGAACATAAACACATACACACACACATGCATGTTTATGCATATAAGTATACTTGCATACAATGGCCATACGTATATCACTATATATCACACAAATATCATCTTGAGAAATCATATTGTAAAGTAGGCTACTAATTTCAATCAATTTTACCCTCCAGACAATTACAGACAAATTTCAAGAAAAAAGGTTAGGATATATTTATATGCAGAAAACAGCTAAGCACTGAAATGAGTGGTTGAAGATAACTAGTTCAGCCTGATTTAATAATCTATTAGCAAAACTTAATTATACAAATAAATTAATGTGCCAGTTTAATGATGAGCTGCATTGGTTTCCCAACTTAGTATAAGCCCGTCGTTAAAGTGTTAAGTCGAACAGTAATAAATATATTAGGACTTGTTTCAGCAACATCATAGAAGTAGTCACTATTTTAATCATTTGAGCTGTAGGCCTACATAAAAATCAGTTCTCACAAAATATCCATCCATGGACAGCTCAACAGGTATCAGAAACCTCGACGAGAGGAGGTATTTAGAACCAACACAGAGCAAGACATTGTCACATCAAAACATCCAACATCGTTAGATCAAACCATTGTAATTTCTAAGACGTCTTCTATTAACGTTACTGATTTAATGATTGTCAGATAAGCATTGATATGATTGGTTGAGGATAACAATGCATTGATCTTGAAAGATTTATTAGAGTTCACTGCCAACTAGAAACGGAAAAGGTCGGCAATTGCATCCGTATACAATGGCTGCTCTCTACATCATTGGTTATCTTCAACTTCGAGCCGGACATAATTATGTGCCAAGACTCACCAGGTGTGTCGTGGCCTTGGTTATTTTGCAACAGTTGAAGAAAACAATACTATCAGAACTTCGAATCCTTTCACTTCACAGGCAGCATAACCTGACAAAATCTGAACATTCATATTACCTATTGTACACGTTCCATCACAAGGAACCTAGTCACAGCAGTAAACTGCCAATACATTAAAACCTACGTAGATTATTGCTACGACATACAACTCTACATCACATACCTCGAACATTTCTTGGGACACCTGGGTGCACCAGAATGTAACAAAGGCATTACATTTTCACACTGCATATGTGCAAGTGTGTGGCATGGTCTGAGTCTCCTGAGAGATAAATAACAAACATTTCTCCTTGAGAAATACAGTTCTGAACTCGCTAGCTTAACGAGCTCGTCTTTGGACGTTTATGATTGACGATAAATGCATGACGCAGCAACTGGGATGCTGAAGGTCGCTTGCTTGGGTCTCGTGTCAGGCAAGCATTGACAAAGCTGTGTGCTTTCTCGGAGAATTTGCTCGGCAGTTGCGGAATCGGCTTGGAATCACATCCAATGGTGAAAATGGCAACAGTCGGTTGGTAGTCAGACCTAAATATGGAAGGATACACACAGCAGACTTAATTGATAACTTATCTATAATAATTTGTCCTAAGCTAAATTTAAACGAAATTGCTTATTTGATAACTGGAAAAAACCAAAATGACACAGAACTGATGCAGGCAAATATTAAAAAAATTTTCATCATCATTATGATGACTTTTATTATTATTTATTATTGTGATTTGTGGTCATAAGCTTAATTATTGCATATGCGAAAACCAATTTCGCCAGTCGGGTAAAATAACTGATTTCATGAATGACGTTGCTGTACAAAGCCATTTAGACACAGAGAGCTGAAAGCATTTGTAGAAGGTATTTGGAATGCAATATATATTTGAAAAAGGCCTATCAGCTGAAAACTACCAATTTGACCAGCAATCATATTGCAGCTCGAGACCTACATTTGGTTTTGAGTTTTCGCAAACTAGTCAGGTTACTTTTCAAGACAGGTTTCGTTTATACGAATGCCATTTGTCCAACAGGAAAACATGGACGAAAACACAGATCAGAGAAATTCCTGAACAGAATGATTTCTCTTAAGTTGTTTCCATGGCAAACAAATTTCATTAAGGGAAGATCTGAACAAAAGGCTCTCTTTATTGCATCAAAACAATTACTTAAAGACTGCTATTAAACGCAAGAGAGAAAGAAAGCTTCTAATTAAAATGAAACATATATAAACTGAACACAATTGATCTACATGAGAGAAAGAAAAGTCACCAACCAAGGAGGCTTCTTTGTTGCCATTTCGAATACAGTGCATCCAATGCTCCTAAAAGCACAAGACACAGTCAGTGAACAGTAGAGACTTAAACTGTTTGAAAGCAAGATTCAATTAAGGGAACAAATATAATTAAATCATGGTTTAAAATTTAAATCCATCTATATCCATCTATAAAGCAAAAGACCAATTGAGCAAGAGACCAAACCCAGGTTGCCACCATGTTGGTTGTTTGCTCATGCTTGTGTATCATTCCATTATAATATTATAACCCCAACAGCCATGTTCACTGAGCCAAAATAAGGCTTGTACCAGGCTACAGATTGTCCCCAGTGGCACAATGTGGTCCAGATGGGGCCCAGTGACTGTGGCTGACCAGAAAACAGTGTTCAAATCATCTTAAGCACCTTTTGTGCCTATGTATCAGGAAATTATCAGTTACTAAGACAAGTTAAAATGGAAAATTCTTCATTAACCGATAAGAAACAGTCAGGTCTTACAAATGTATACTGCTCATATCTGCACTTCATACTTCAACCTACATGCCCCTTTGAGGCACATTTCTGATATAGGCATGCAATAAATTAGACCTTGACATAGCTCACTCTGGATGGTATAGAGGGAATCAGATTAATAATTACTTTCACTACACAGGTGACTCACATTCTTTCACCCTGGCTAAAAGCAATTTACAGGATTTGAAAAGAACAGTAAATGGTCACCTCAAGGATAACAAATGCAACATTAACATTTTTATACCAAAATGTAGAAACATCATCATTATTATTATTATTTTATTATATTTTTCTTTATGCCCCGAGTTACATATGATCCCTCGGGGACTTAAATACTAATTAAAAGAGGGAGAAACATCTGGAACGACAATCATGCATCTGGTGCTGGCACAAAGAAAGTGTTGCAGGAAGCAACTGCATTGAAGCGTTGAATTGTCAATGCCAGGGTTTGGAAAAGCTATAATGTTTCTCGTAAATCACCAGAGACGGTGCTGAGGCTTTGTCCCAGTGCCATGATGAAGGCCAGGCATTCTTCTTCTCCTCCTTCTCCTCTTTCTCCTCCGTCTCCTCCTCCTCCTCCTCCTCTTCCTCCTCCTCCTCATCATCATCATCATTAATATTTTCTGTATTTATTGAATGCCAATATCTTATGACAAAGCATCATTCAATGGCACTGAGTGATGGTGGATGAAGCACTTGACAAAAGGTCCTTTGAAGCATCCACCTCACAATTAAGCGGCTTAACTCTGCACACTCCCCGTAACAGGGCAAGCATTCAAACCAATCAGACACCAAGTCCCATAAACGGTTAATTAGTTTGTGTTTAATCATCTATCTGTGTTACATTAGTAGCAAGCAAACTTGTCAAGAATCAGAGTGCAGCATTATAGAAAGACCTTCATGCATTTAAAGAAACACCAGCAATGATAAATCTAGTGAAAGACTGCCATCTGGTGAATGTACAGCAAAAGCAACATATTCTTTGGCAAATCGTATTGCAAGCTGAGTTTTAAATGTCAGAATGTACAAACAATGAAATACTGTTCTACACTCCTTTGGAGCCCCTATGTAGAACTGCTGTGTAATCAGACTGTGTCTTAATGAGTTTATTTTCTACAACAGAACTAATTCTTTGATCCTCTGGAAACCGGACTAGGTCCTCCTTCAGACTACTCTTTTGGACAACCCCTCTGACCAGACGCAGCACTCATGAATAAGCTGGTACCCTGTGCTTTCCTTTCGAGTGACGCTTTAAAAGTTTGGACATTATGATTACGATTACAAATTCTCTGATCAATATGCCTTGCCATCTAGCAACAGAATTCACGCTATAAAGAAGTGCGTCATAATGAGTCTCTGGTGTACATAAGACTATAACTGCACTGACCAGATGTCCGACTGTACTCCATGTCCATCCTCCCTGACCACCTCTGGTGCCATCCAATATGGTGTACCTCTCATGGACTTGAGCAGAGGACTCACATCTGCAGACAGTGAAGTAATGTTGAGGCACAGTTTTTTGGCACACCCAAAGTCAATCAGCTTAATTATTCCATTGTGCATGACCATGATGTTGCCACCTTTGATGTCTCTGTTCAGACAAATGAAAATAATATAAGATACGGTATTAATTAAAGCCACATCTTTGAAGAGCTTCAAAAATACAATGAGCTTGAGGCCGTCTGAAAGATTTGAAAGCACAAATAATACTTGTGTCTTTTTATTTGGTGCATAAAAGGTGCTATATAAATAGGCAGACACAAAAACACAAACAAGCATACATACATACAGTACATACATACAAAATATAATTAAGAAACTATTATAAGCTGAAATGAAAAATGAAAAAAGGAAAGTCAAACTTCAAAGTAAAAATCTTGAAGAGCATAACAATTATAGCATGCTTAATGTAAACAAAACCAGAAAGTTGTCAAATGGAATTTTATGAAAATAACTGGTAGTATCAAAGTTTTATTCTGTTCCAATAGTTTTAATACTTAAAATCAGGTACTAAAAGCCAGGGTTACTTGTTTGTTACTAATGCTAGATCATCATTCATTCACTAGATGTTCCTTCTCTGGAAGTCAGTGAAACATAATAAAAAAGTAAACATGCTTCCTACATTTTATAGTAGTCAGTAGCAAATTAAATTCAGTAATGCTACCACAAAAGCCTATGTTTGACAATTTACCTGTGTATGACATCATTAGCATGAAGGTACTCAACACCTTCAAGTATCTGCTTAGTGTAATTGCAGAAGACTTCCTCTTCAAGCGACCCAAATCGTGCAATGATGCTCGCAATGGAACCACCCGGAACAAACTGCATGAAGATGCTGACAAAGTTCTCTTCAAGACTTGTTCCTAGATAGCTGCAAAATATAACTGTGTAACATCAACTGTGTTAACTGTGGATAGCATAACCTATGTCTGTTCAGAGGCAGTGGTCAGAGTTAGCTGGCTAACACGTTATGGATAGCATAACCTAAGAATACACACATAAAATCAAATTTAATTATTTTTTTACAAGCCATTTCGCTTCATATTACATTACATTGAACGTTTAAATAAAAAAACAATTTATCAGACCATTTAATTTACATATGAAATAAATGAACATTCATTTAGAAAATAAAATATGTTAAGCCTCTTGCTTATAAGGAACTAAAGCATAAATTTTATTTATCAGTTGTAAATCTGACTGAAAACTTACCCAACTATATTCTTATGTTTCAGCGTCTTGAGCAGTTCCACTTCCTCCTGAATCTGCTCATACTCCGCCTCTGCCTTCTCCAGGTTCGAAGTATTCAACTCTATCATCTTCACAGCGATCAATTCTCCGGAATTCGTCAGACCACACCACACCTGGAGTTGAAGACAAAGGAAAAATTCTTGGAAGCAGATCTCAACAAAAACAAACAAAAACAACTTATGGAAAGAACTATGGAAAGAACTATGGTTATGATTTCAAGCCACAACCACATATACTACAATATCCTGAAGTTGAAGGCAGTTGAAATGCAAGTGCACTGGAAAATAAATCCTCCAGTGGCAGAGACATGAATGGATTGAAAACAAAGATATCTGTGATGTGGCAGATGAAACATGCATAGCTTATAAATGAAAATATTACTCAAGAACGTAAGGGATGCCTGGAAGAACCTCTAAATATATAGGGGTGCTATGTAAATGCTCTAAATGAACACAAAAACTACATCTAACCACCGGTCTTAAAAGTGTAAGAAACAGACAACCACTCACTGTTCCATAGGCTCCTTTTCCAAGCATGTTTCCTCTTTTCCACTGAATAGTTTCAACATCATCGCCACCCCCAGATGGTGCAGAAGAGTTGGCACTTCCAGTGCGACTCTGAGTGCAGCTTCGACCGAGCCTACTGGTCACCAACTTGGCATTCTTTAAAAGAAAGCAAGATTGATGCTGATAAGCAACAAATTTAAAGTATGGAAAAGCAAAAGGAATTGTGCACTTATTATACGCCTTTATCGACAACCATTCTCAAATGCAGGGTCCTGGTGTGTAAAAATGTTTTGGCTGATGAACAAAATATGTAAATGAAATTGCATATATATATATATATATATATATATATATAAGATACTTTATATACCACCTTTTAGGTAGCTTGCAAAAGAGTTGCCTATGCAAGCCAAGTGGTTTAACATTTAATAGGGAATAAAGAAAAAGTATAATAGAATGTGCAGAACATAAAACCAAACCAGCAACTGGACAATCCACCATTATGGTAGACATTGCTAACTTGGCAAATCAATTTCAGAATTCGCATTGGGATTCAAACCTGCGGTGCTGATGTAAAAGGCAATCTCACAATAAACAAAATAATTATATCAGACCTCAAACCTCAACACACTAACGAGTAACATATAAACTTAAGCCATCTTAGACCAAAAGACGAAACTCGTAGCAAATGAATTACCTATACCTATACTTATCCTCCAGCTTCGAAGATATATATACAATCGTCTCAGCCTAAACAACACCCATCTAAATAGCTACTCTGGACCCTCAGACCCTCTGGCAACTGGACTCGGAGCTCTTCTGACTACACTTTGGACAGCCTCTGACCTGACACAGCACTAGTCAATAGGCTTTTGAGTGGCGCTTTGGAAGTTTAGAGTTTACGATTACGATTACAATTGTAAAAAGCTTGTCCAGTGCAGTTCAAGAAAATTACCAAATTTACCATGAAATGAAACTTAAAACTCGTAGACAAACTACAGGAAATGTCGCTGTTAAACCATTTTTTCCAGCAGGACTCATATAGGCCTACCTGATCGGTTGATAGTAAGCTGTCATCCAGCTGCTGAAGATTTGAGATCACTGCTTTCATAATCCGCGCTTGCGAGTTTTCATCCTCGCTGCTGCTTGGATTGTTTGCCCTGTCCAACACAGTGACACTGTCATGCTTTCGAACAAAGCGTGGACTGCGTTCCAGGGCTTGGAACGACTGATCAGATGTCACGGATGACTTGGCAGCCATCGGAGGCTTTCCAGTGATGATGCTTTCATACAGGTGGTCATAATGGTCACCTCTTCCACTTTGCTGCTTGCTATCATATCTTTCTCTGATTGGATCAAAGCTGTCACTCCAAGGTTCATCGGATTTTAGAGTGCCACTTAGGCTGGGTGTTACAGTACGGTGACTGGAAATACCAGTATCTCGATTGTCAGAATTTTGAGTATAATCTGCTTTCTCTTTCTGCTTGGTTTTCCACTTACGTTTTGCTGAACTGCTTACTGATGGATTCGGAGTAGTCTTCAGAATTTCTTGAATCATTTCTTCTAGATTACCATCATATGCAGCACTGGCACCAATTCTGTCTGATTCAGCCATTGACAAAGAATCTTTATCCTTCTGCTGATTACCCACAGACCGAGCCGATATTTGATCTCTGGGACTAGCAGGCAAAACCCTGACCGTTACTTCTTCCTCTGTTTCTTCCATCACTTTTAACAAAGCAGCATTTCCAACTGGTTCTGACTTTGCAACCTGTAAGCCACTTCCTCTGCCTGATCTAGACCCTGTTTCTTTTGGCAACAGAACTGCATCTGGGATGTGTCTTTCAAAATGTTGACCAGGCTGGGAGGTGTCGCGTTCAGAAAATGCAGACCTGTCAGTTCCAAGCTCAAACGCGGCAGTTGTTACTTTTCGAACACCAGTAACGGCAGCACCTTTTCTTCCAGAGACTTTCTTTGGAGGACTACTTTTCACATGCTGCCCAGCTGGGCCAGCCTCCTGTAGAGAAACGTTCCCTGTATCATGGTCTCTGATTATGGACTGATCCAAGTCTTCTGAATGCAAGGACTCTCCTAGACTCCTTCCTGTGCTTTGAGATGAGCTCTGAACTGTTTCTGATGAATCATCGTCGTATGAATCGTGCATCAGAATCACTTCCTCCATGTCTTCTTCCCTGGTCTTTACATCAGCTGGTCTGGCTGCTACATGCCATCCGATTCCGCCAATCAGCTTCACACCCGGTCCACTCACGAGTTCCTCCTCCCTTGAGGTCTCGGCGTATAGTTCGGTGCAATTCTTCTTCGATTTTCTTCGAATTCTTTCTCTACGGCCAAACTTTGACTTCGACTTTGGCCGTGCAGTGGAGACGCTGAGAGTAGCCGATGGTTGCCTCGTTTTCTTTGGCTGCTGTCGTATTTTAGCGGAGCTCACGATCGGAGGTCTTTGTTTTGCAGATTTTGGTACCGTGGGAGTTTTAGAATTTTCTGGCGTATCGCAGGGAATTATCTTGGCAGCAGCCATTGCTGACTCCTGCCGCAATTTTAGAGACTCGAAAGGATCACAGATAACCGGTCCTGTGTGAATGATTTGTGCAGGACGAGCAGTCACAATGCTTACAGTACGAGGAACTGGCTTTGAACTATCCTGTGCCACACCAGACTGCCCAGAACGTTCTTCTAAGTCTTTAATACCATCCTGACTTGTTCCAGCAGCTCTAACTACCACTGGACACTCATCAGGTTTCCTGATACTTTTGCGGCTGTTATCTTCTAGTTGAACTGAAATGGATTCCTGTTTGTTCAAATTTTCATCCATTTGAGCACTACATGGAGAAGACACAGACTTGTGTGATGAAGCATCACCAATGATGCAAGTAGTTTCTTTAGGAATAGATTTAGAAGTGGACGAAGCAACAGCCTTAACGGTTTTAGGTATCTCGACATCAACGTACTTGTCTTTACCTAATGAATTACTAATTTTCTGGGCAGTGAATTTCTGTTGTTCACTTGAGCTTAGTCTCGATCGAATCTGCTTAATAATAATGGCAGCCTTACTCTGACCCGGTAATTTCTGTGATCCCTCTCCTATGGTGGAGACATAAGCCTTTTGATGCGAAGATGAAACATGGATGGCTTCACCTGATTGGGAAGCTTTTTTGTCCGTACCAATCCCTGCAGGATTTGACGACGTTTTCACATCTGTGGCTGTTGTTCTCAAGTGTGTTCTCAACATCTTTTGGGCTGATGTCTGGCTTATGTGAAAGTTTGACTTATTGGAAGACACCGGGTTATCTGAAGCGTGTGGCTTTTGAGATGACGACTGACTTTCAGAAGCGGTTAACTTCTGAGATGACGACTTGTGTTCTGAGGTGGATGGCTTCTGAGATGATGGCTGGTTTTCTGACGTAGATGATTGCTGATATGTTGAATAGCTTCCAGGTACTCTGTGATGAGTTGCATAGTGACTTTGTGGAGGGAGTGGTATATCTGATGAAGATGCCTGGCCTTTGGGAATGGTTGCTTTGTTATGCAAGGACTGTTTTTCTGGAACTACAGGCCTTGGCAGCAATATGTTTCCAGTCTTCGCACTGGGGTCTGCATGGAGGTCTTTGCGGATGAACATTTCGGGACCACCATGACCGAGCCTGTTACCATCCCTCCAAGTTCCATGTCGGAAGCTTGCCGATCTACGTGGAACTAAAAATTCAACATTGTCAGCAGGTGAACCGCTGTTGTCGAAAGAGCTTGCCACATTGACCGAGACATTCCTTACAGATGTCGCTTGAAATGAACTGGTGGTTGTAATAGCTGGAGAAAAGCCGACTCTTCTGACAGCCGAATCAGGTTTAACTTCGCTCTCTTTCACTGACGCTTTACCAGCCTTTCCTGGCACAGTCATTGTTTCCTGTTCTGTTACAACACTAGGTGATGATCCGTCCAATTTTCCAGTGATTGGCACTGTACTGTTCACCTTTTTGTCACATCTGCTCTGTTTCAGAGTAGTTGTTGCCTGCTGAGCCGTTTTCTTTGTTGCGTCACTTTCCGCTGGGATTGTAGCCATGCCTCTGTTTCCTGGACCACAGCTTGCGCTACGCCCTGGGCGATGATAAGCAGAATTTCCCATGCTAGTGCTGCCACCTGTTGATGCCACTGGCACAGCATTCTGATCTTGCTTTTTCAGATTCATGACTTGTGTCTTAGTGTCCGTCCCTTTTGTCTGAGTCGAATCTTTTGTCTGAGTCACATTCCGATTGTCTGCCTCTGATTGGCCAACATTATTCAACGTATCACTGGATTTGTTACTTGCTGTTTGGGTCTTCTCTCGGAAGCTTCCATATCGACGAGGAGCGGCAACAGGCAGTGCATCCTCATTTGTAAGTTCCGACACCTTTAATGGAACTTTATCGGCAGACGAAATTTTGGCACTGCTTTCAGCACCAGAGGACGGATTTAACGTTGGCTTTACAAATGAACTGGAGGGTGGCGGTTTTACCAAAACCACAGTAGCTTTGACACTATTCTGAACTTGGTTTTGGCTAGCTTCCTCTGTTTTCACTACATCAATCTTTTTCTTAACTATAGGGTTTGAGGAAAAGCTGTTAGTACCAACACCATTAGAAGCATCTGGTTTAACCCTTGTCACTTTGATTCCAGTGTCTGTAGTCGTGCCATGATGCAACTCAGTAGAACCATTGACATTAGAATTCTTGTTTAATTTGGCCTCTTCCTTTGAAGCACTTATAAGTCCTTTCTTTGAGGTATCTTTGTTGAGAGAATTCTTTTGTCCGCTAGAACCTAAGTCTTGAATGTCGAGGCTCGTGGAAACGTTGCTAGCGCTCGACGAGGAACTGATGCTATTTGAATTTGCCGCTCCATCATCTGGGCATCCGCTGTCATCCGACTTACGCACACGCGTGTCATCTATGTTGAAGTCGCCCTCACGCAATATCGATTTGAACGGTTTGGAGTGCAGTGGGGAAGCAGAGGATTTTGCAGCAATGCTAGTGCAACGGTCCTCAGAACTATTACCATCAACCTGTCAAAACAAACAAAACATCTAGAGTACAACATAGACGTTGACTGATAATGTGGCTTAAAATCCATTCCATCATCAGCGTGAAGTATGCAACAAAATATATTTTCTCCAAACACAGAACACAGTACAAAACAATTATACATTTGAAGCCTTGGAAACCAGTTTGAGGTGAGTAAAGATCATAGAATAGGTTGACAGTTTTGACTTTGCCTTTATGAGTGTGGAGAAATTCAAAGTTTAAAAACAAGGTACAAAAATCAATTATAACATGCAACATTTTAAAACAAAAAAAACAGGAGAAGAGAGGATAAAGCAAATAAAATGAAATAATTTCATTAAATGTAGCTATAGCTAAAACAGCTTGGTCACATGTCATCTCCCAAGATGCCCCCAGAAGCTCTCTATAACTAGCTAGAAGCTTTGTGAAAAAGACCATAAAAAATAGAGATCTGTACACCAAAGTGCAATTAGCAATTGGTTAATAAAGAATATACTTACGTACTTACTTACAATGAAAAAGTCTGATGAAGTACATACATAAATTACAGTAAGCCTCTTGTGCGCAGCTTGAAGTTTCTTAACACATTTGAGGTGTATTTATTTATTTTAGTCTGAGCTTTATAAAACTGCTTATAACAATAATATTAATTGAATGAGACTTCAAAACTGCCAAGAAGCCAGTTACCTCAATAAGCTTTAGTCCACCTTCCTCCTTTTGACAGACGTTTCTGTAGACTCGATCAATGTCATTGAAAAAGATTGAAGCAAGATGAGGTATATACTTCGGAGAGAAGAACTGAGCGTCGCTGTTTCGAGGTGACGGTGTGTTGGGGCTCTGAGAAGAACGGCCCGTGGCTCCGGTCATCTGGGAAATCACCGGGCAGCTGCTTGGCTTCGGAAATCTTGCAGAGCCTAAACAATTGGTCACGGTCATCAATTAATAAATTGATATTTTGTTAATGAATAGATAATTGCCTACAAATCTTTTTGTTCCCCATGTCAGGACCACAATGGCTAAATATAGATCCTTTGCCTGAATAGGTCCCTCTCAATGGAATGGACCTCCCCTTGTCTATGCTCTACCATCCTCTTTGGTGGCATCTGTACCCCTTTCTCTCACCTTAAAACCTTCCTTTTCTCTTTGGGTACCTCGCACTGTGAGCTCTTCTGGAAAGGTTTATGCTGTGAGAAGTGCTTTATAAATAATCAAATACAATACAATACAATACAAATCTGCATTGGTCCATCTTAAGATCTTTTAAGTGCTACAGAATTATACATGTTGGGTTAGTTCGCAAACAATTACACATTTCATTCAGAAGTTTTATCTGACATTATGGCAGCTATTGATTAAAATTTCATTAGCAAATAATCTCATTGCTGAGCTCATTCAAGCAGCATCTAACAATGTTTTTCCTGTCTTCTTCAAACCTCATTCGTATCAGCTGTGCATAGACTTATTTGTGTGTGCATCATAAAAGGTGTGATTTGTATGTTGAAAGGGGATTTGCCCCTTTCTAGTTCACACCATCCATCTTTGCAAGCATTTCATCAGGCATTATGTCACTCCCATTGCAATTCGATAGAAATTTTACTTTTTGATTGCAATTTTACTTTTGATTGCAATTTTACTTTTTGATTGCAATTTTACTTTTTGATTGCAATTTAACTTTTTGATTGCAATTTTACTTTTTGATTGCAATTTTACTTTTGATTGCAATTTTAGAGGCAGATTGAAATTTTACTTTTTGATTGCAGCTTAACTTTTTGATTGCAATTTTAGTTTTTGATTGCAATTTTAGTTTTTGATTGCAATTTTAGTTTTTGATTGCAATTTTACTTCTTGATTGCAATTTTACTTTTTGATTGCAGTTTAACTTTTTGATTGCAATTTTACTCAAGGCAACCATCAGCTGATTCCTTGGACATTATAACAGCATTGTAGTAGTTAACAGATTGGAATAGATTACACACATATAGGTCATCAACCCTCAACTCCTTCCAACCATAAATGGTACCTGATGTATGGGTAGTTACTAGTTACTCATCCTGATGCTGTTACAACACTGGTGTTACCCTATTTGCTGTGGATATTACCTGGTTTGCTGTTGTTGTTTGAAGTCTTTGGTTCATCAGGTGCATCCGGAAATAGGTCTTCAAACACCAAAGGTTTGTCATCACTGAAAAGATTTCATAGAATATGCAGATGCAGATCACTTGTAGCACGACATAATTGATAGGTCAGCCACTTTGCCTGTCAAAGACCATCTCTGAGAGGTTTCATGACTAGGAAAGGAGTGGTGTTAAACAAATCTTTTTAACGATATACACAGTCTGAAAGCTTAGGATTTGCTTGTAACTCTCTGCATAGCGAACTTGGACCTCCTTCCGACTACTCTTTTGGACAACCCTCTGATTAGATGCAGCACTCGTGAATAAGCTGGTGCCCTGTGCTTGGCTTTCGAGTGGCACTTTAGAAGTTTGGAGATTATGATTACGATTTAACCATGACACAATGGTAGCCAGTCACAGCATTATAGCCGAGTTGGCTAGGAGTGCAGGTGGAGCAGAAATCTCGAACCAAATTTCTGCCCAGGCATGGATTTTAACCCCCCAGCCTCTCGACTGATAGTGCCTCATGATAACTAATACACTATCAAGCACCCTTTGTTAATCACATCACAAAAGAACTGGTTTAAACAACTGCATTTCATGACAGTTTGAAAATGTTTGCTGAAATGAGCGCAAGATGTTTCTTGTCTTCCCCACTTTGCTCAGGTCCTATCCTTTGCTTGAAACTGATTAACTGTACGACAAGAAAGGCACATGCACACCTGTTTCTACGTCGCGAGCCCTCTTGATCAGCAGCAGCTACTGGACTTGGAGAATTCTGAGAGAGATGAGGAAGAAAGTTCGTGCATTCATCTAAGGCGTAACAAAACATATCAGAACTCGATTACCATAATTTGAACATTTCAACATAAACAAGAGTAGATAAAATCCAATGAAACAACATAGAAGTATTCAATTGGAGAACTGATATTCAGTTGGAGAAAATGAGCCCAAATGAAGGGTGTGTATTCAATGCTTCTACTAGGTCTCACTGATTACAATGCATTTCTAGTCCGGCTAGTATTGTAGTGTCACTGGATATGAAGCAGGTGTGATATCCATTTTAAAAACTGCTCATCTGCTCCATATCTGAACTTCATTGGCTCCCTCTGCATGCTCGCATACAATTTAAAATCCTCTCTCTGATCTTCAAGGCTCAGAAGGGTCTTGCCCCTCAATATCTGGTTGGTGTAATTCTTCGGCCTCACTCAGCTTCCTCCCACCGTCCACTTCATTCCTGCAATAGACTTGACCTCTTGGTTCCCCGTAGTAGAACTGCTATGCTCAGGCTCGTTCCTTTGTTTCAATTGGTCCCTCTCTTTGGAATGCTCTTTCTCCTTCTGTTCTCTAAAATTCTCTCTGGCAGTCTCTCTTCTTCCTTCGCTTTTCTCAAAACCTGTTTATTTTCGCGGGGCTTAGCACACTGGGAGCGCTTCTGAACGGTTCACCCTATGAGAGGCGCTTTACAAATACTTAAATACGATACGATATGATATCTCTTAAGTCACCATTGTTGCTACACATACTGATAATGGACTTAAACACTGTGAACTTGAATCAAATTTACGATTCAGGGAAGTTGAGTCTGATGGAAATCAGTCTTTAATCAAATCTGGTTTTTAGAAAATGTTCATCCTCAATCCAGTTAGAGTGAATGTCCCATGCACCTCTGTTGGGGTCTGGCCCAAAATCGACCATCCTATACTACTGCATGCGTTTTCTGGTTCACCTCCCAATGGTGGCTTATTTCAGAGATTTGAATCTCAGGATAGCATGGTCCGTAAACAAGGATTATAAAGGGCATGGTGCCCATTCAAATGGACAGCAATGGTGAAGGATTTCAAGTGTTGAGGCCATATGGTCGCTATATAAAAATGATTACACTTACATTTTACATATGTGTAACTGGAAACAAATGTCAAATTTACAAACATGATGCACTTAGGTTCTAAGTACATGTGCACTGTGCGGTGGCACAGCCAATAAACACACAAAAAACTACTTCATCTGATTAATGGAATTTTTTTCACAGAATGGAAATAATATTCGCGTCTCCACATAAGCATTTCTTCCACATAAGCATTTCTTCCACATAAGCATTTCAATCCTATGGTACTTACATCGAGTCTTTTGGGATTCTTCCACTTTCTTGTTCTGCACAGCATCCTCTGTGTCTGGAAAGGTGACCCGACATGAACCACTTCTCTGACCCTTTGGACTTCGAGGGGTCGGGTGACAGGCCATGCCCTTACCTCCAATCCTGGAAAGAATTTTAGGAGTTGCTTGATAAACAACAGTATTCAGCTTTTCCTGACAGGCATTTATAACAATGTTACTCGATGAACATTACAAGATATAAAATGCTACCGTCAATGCTAACTGGCTCCTATACAAATCATTACAAACAAATAAATAATAAATAAATAAATATATATATATCATTAATGAATCAATGAACATCCTTCTTGTTCTGATTAAAACAATATTGACACAGAGTTACTTAGTGTTATGAATTATTAATGTTGAACAAAGAAAACAACCAAAGAATCAAACAAATACAATGTCGATGACATTGAAACAATGATGATAATGATAATAATAATGATGATGACCATGAAGATAATAAGAATAATTATGATGATGATGAAGCTAGAGCAAATGCACTGACCTCGTTTGACCCCTGGTCAGCTGCTTCTGATGGTCTGAATTTGGTTTCACCTGCAACGGGTGGTATGTGACCAAGCTGCCTTTAACATGTCGACTGTAGTTAGCATTGCCACTAACAGCACCATTTGCTGGAAAATGCCATCAATTATTAACACTATTTAATGAAGTTACTACCTGAAATACATTGTACATGGGCTCCCGCTCATACTATGCTTACTGCCTGTTTTTTGCAAACTCCTCAAGTCTTTTCTGTTTAGCCATGGCTGGTCTGGGAGCGCCTCTGAGTAGGCTTCTTGAAGGGGTGCTATGCAAATTTCTGGGATGAATGAATGAATAAAACACAACCTAGGCGAAGAATTACAACAGGAAATTTCTAAGAAAATGTTTATCTAAGTCACAAACTCAGTACATTTCTATAGAAGCCTGAATCAAACAAAAAATTTTATGTTGTGTCAAACTTTTCCAATGCCTACACCTCACATCAAATGGTATGAGACACTAATAATCCAGTGAATTTAAAGTTTTTAAAAACTTATATCCCTATTAGTAAAACTATTTTTAACAACAAAATTCCAGCTGTATTTTTTACTTTCTCCAGTTATTTGCAGAGGTGTGTGAGAGTACATTATAGATTGGGGTTAGCATGCTGGATGATCAATCCAGAGTTTGGAATTAAATCTTCACCTGGGCAGAAAGATGCTTCGAGATTTCTGCTACACATGCACTCTCAGTGAAATCAGCTAAAAAAAGGAGTACTGATCGTACACTAACAGTTAGAAGATCAAGCAGCGAAGGAGAGGACTGGCTAGCCATCTTCATATTCCAAGGCTAAGTAAGTGAAGTTGCTAAAGCCTCATACCCATGGGTGCCTTTTGGGTTTAACTCAAGGTGCTCTTCTTCTTCTTCTTCTTATTATTATTATTATTATTTTCTATTTGCTGAATCATTAAAGTCTCTACAGTACCAACCTATCACAGATTCTGCATCAGAAGATGAACCACGATGGACAGCTGAAAAAAATAAATTAATAAAACTTTTATATGAAGTCATTTTAACCTCTCCTTTAAGCTCAATATTATTAGAGAATGGCATTATTATGAAGTGGAGTCATCAAGATTTGTCCCCTTGTGTTTCTGTTGCTTTAGAATATTTTGAGAGAGAGATAGACAGACAGATAGACTTTGTCAGACTGTCTATGAGAATGGACTGATACAAAGACTGAGAAACAGACAAAAACAGAGAGAGAGAGAGAGAGAGAGAGAGACAGACAGACAGACAGACAGACAGACAGACAGACAGACAGACAGACAGACAGACAGACAGACAGACAGACAGACAGGAGAGAGAGAGAGAGAGAGAGAGAGAGAGAATGTTCCCAATTTTTAACAGTATTCATTAAATCATGCTTCGACATGTTTCTCTTAGCACATAACACACGCCAGATCTAAGACATCAATTTTTAAAGCTAAGAACTATTGACAAAAGCAAATGATAAAATCGTGTATCTGTTGGCATTCAGGTCATCACATTTGACTTCTGCCACAAGGACGGCTTCAAGCTAGCAATAATCAATAAAGGACCTCAAGACAGAGAAATGGACTACAAAGAGAACGAACGAGAAAAAATGGACTACAAAGGGAAGGAATGAAAGAACATGGTACAAAAAAAATTCAATAGCCAGTCGGGTTTTTGGCTAGGTCTAGAAGCCCTTTGCTTAATACATTACAACAGTGAATGTTAACTATTCTATCCATATTTAAACCTCTCAAAGCAATCAATCTTTGTATCTATATACATATCTGAATGTTTCTAGAGCACTTTTTCGCACAGCTCAAAAACACCAAAAGCATTTGTTTTTTTAATCAATGTAATTAATGCAGTGAGTAGAGTAAGTGAATCAAACATTTACATAGCACTAGTTGTGAGAACTCCTATGACTACTTTCCATTAGTCATTTCCAAAGTGTAACTTCCATTCTGCTACCCTCCTACGATAACATTTCGGAGGACACTTTTTAATTTATAGATTTTACTATACAATAAGGTATCAGTACACACCATCTTTGGACTGTGTCATGCTGCCACCAGTTGTCACCTGGAAAAGTATTCACAAGTCGAGACATTAGTGACACATGTCACCTGCATTAGCACATACATGTAAACATCTGCAAGAAACCGATTTTATGGCCTGAGGATAAAACAAGACAAACATGGTTGCAATGAACTGAAGACCTGTTCAGTGCCTTCAAAGGTTCTTAGCAGGTGAGTTACATACATACATAAAATTACATATGCATATATATATATACCATACATAAATACATACATATATATATATATTAAGATACATATATACCAAACATACATACATACATAAACACTCATGAATACATAGGCATAGACATGTACATACATACATACATATACACACTGCACATACATTCAAAGTCCAAATATTTATACCCAATTATACTCACACTAGCAAACAGACATAAATACATACATACATACATACCTACATACATACATAGACACACACATACATACATGCATACATTCAAATCCTAAATATTTACCCCCAATACTCACATTATTTCCACATTCAAGCAAACACACATACATACATACATGCATACATACATGCATGCATGCATACATACATACATACATACATACATACATACATACATACATACATACATACATACATACATACATACATACATACCAACTGCATATATTAATTTTCAAAGTCTAAATATTTACACTTAACACTCACACTGGGACCATGTTCCACTCCCTTTTCAGTGTTTCTTGTTTCCACAGACGTGTCTGCAGCCCCTCTTGTCTTGTTTGATGATGACAGCCACGCCTGACGGAGGGTTAGTTTGATGGCTTTGTTTTTAGCCACGTCTAGCGGTGTTAAGCCATCTTCGTCAGCCACGAATATGTCTGCTCCGTGCTGTACAAGAACCGTTGTTGCCTGGTCATGTCCGTGCCTTGCCTGAAGATTGGACAGTTTTAATGCTTATGTTAAACAGAGCAGAGTTTGCCAACACTCCAAGACATGTTTGCTAACACAGGACCAAAGAAGTCTTGTGACAAAGTTCAATGAATATTAATAGAAAATATCAGAGCAACATGCAGTGAAATCTAGCCACATAAAAACAAAATATGATCTATCTCAATAGACACAAACGAGCACACACACACACACACACACACACACACACACACACACACACACACACACACACACACACACACACACACACACACACACACACACACACACACACACACACACACACACACACACACACACACACACACACACACACACACACACACACACACACACACACACACACACACACACACACACACACACACACACACACACACACACACACACACACACACACACACACACACGTGCACACACACGCACGTGCATGTCTGACCCAGTTTCTTCATTCAGATAAAGAAACTGCAATGTATGTTGCTTTGGTTGCTTCTCTCAGTCTTGTTTGCAAAGTCATAGTGAACTAAAGTCTGAAAGTCTGTTATGAATCGAGCTGAGACTAAGCACTACAAATACCGGTAGTATAATATCAGAAGCATTGCGAAAGTATGGTCACACTAAAACCAAACCGTAATCAGGTCAATATCAGTCCGTAAGACCCAAAAACAGCGATAAAAGAACATAAAAACATAAAAGATTAAAAGCATCATAAAAAATATTGGGAGTCATGAACATAAATGAGCAAAACAATCTTACAGTGAGATGCAGTGGTGTGGCCCCCGATAAATCTTTGGCATTAGGATTAGCTCCAGACTCAAGCAAAGCCACGACAACATCTGTGTTTCCCTTCTGAGAAGCGTAGTGCAAAGGAGTGGCATTGCGCCTATCTCTGGCATCTGTTCAACCAAACCACATTCAGCACAATGGAAAAACATCATACAATAACACCAAGCGCAAACTTCAGAACTCAGATGCACACAACCAAGCAGTTGAACCTTCAGCAAGCTCCATTCATATCTTGCAGGGGTGCTATATAAATTGTCGTAATGAATGAAAGAATGAATATCATATCACGTGTATTAGCTGTTACAATCTATGCACACTAGAGTCATTAAAACATTATTATTATTAATAATTAAATTTGTATCGCGCGCATGGTCACACTGAAATTCGAATTTGAGTCATCCGCCAGTAGAAGATGCAGTTAGATATCCAAGTGCTTGAAAGCCAAGGAGAAATAGTGAGTTTTGAGCTACTTTTTGTAGGAAGGAAGTGAATTTGAGCTACGAAGAGAGAGTAGCAGTCGATTCCATTCCTTGGTACAGATGCCTCATTAAATAAGAAGAATTATAATGCAACACAGTCGGGGACATGGATCCAAAAGTTAGTTCAGCTATAGAAATAAACTCACTATAAAATGACATTGCTTTAATGCAGCATTTAATATGGTTCCAAGAGGCAGCACTAAACTGAGTTTCCGGTGTGTGTATGCACACACTGATCAAGGCATTTAATACAGTGGTCTTAAGCACGTCTCAAAAGTGCTGCATGTATGGCTCTCTAACAAGTGCGTCACAAGACAAAAACGTATGCTGATCAGAGTCAAGTGCAACAGCACTCTGCATTACATACAACAGACTGTTGTATGCAATACAACTACTTCGTATGTCATGATCGATAATTCAGCACTTCTTATTCTGCATGTCAACAGACCTTGAGTGGAAGCTGCATTTGTTATAAGTGTGAACTGCATGTATTTGTAGAGTTGCCATTTCACACACCACAGAATTTTCATTTGTATCATCATTTACATCTCACGATAAAAGTACACAAAAAAGTTCATGCAACTGGTTATGTAAGACATGAACTGATATAAACAAGAAACTCAAAGGCATGGTCATGAGCTTGAAGGATCTTTAGAAAGAAAGACGTACAGGGTAACAGCAAACCAACTATATGATCACCTCTTCTGATGCTATCTAGCTCAATAATAAATATTCTATCTTGCATGGTACAAAAGGTTTTGATGTATATTACGTTTGCACTTTGGCGTGTGGTTGCCAACCTACTTGTTGCTGAGATTTCATCTGATTTTTGTCAACATCGGGTGTTTTTTGCATTTTCGGCTTCAATGGTTTTATCTACGCCTACTAACTTGCACAGTTTCACAAGCATCTGAAGTCTGTATTGTTCAACAAGCAATTTCACTGGTTCGGGTTGGGGCACCGCTGAAGAGTTTTTTCTTGAAGTGGTGCTTTATACATGTCAGATTACAATTACAATTGGACAATGAGATGAAATGCCAGTGTTGTAGCTATAAGCCAGCATAATGAATATCAGCAGAATGTGAAAAATCCGTTTACCAGGACTAGCACCAGCCTGCAATAGGGAGAGAGCGATTGTACGTGTAAGTGGAGATCCACCAGAGCAGATGTAGTGCAGAGCAGTCATCTGGCTGTCATCTGCAACCGTCAGATCTCTAATAGACAATCAAATTTCAATCCGATCACAGACAATTCCAACAAACATTGATAAATAAAACTCAGTAGACCTGCATTGGGAGCAACCATCGATAGATGCTATAGATGCTCGTACAGATGGTGTCTGCTGGGTCTTGTCCCAGCCTACCTCTGCTGCCCTACCCTGGATGTCCGGGATCGTAGCTCCCTCTGCTCTACTGAGTGGGACATGCTCCTTGTCGCTGTCACTCATACATCTATAAGGCAGAACCAAGCCTTCTCAGTCGTTGGCCCCTCGGTCTGGAATGAGCTCCCCTTGGCACCATGTTCTACTCTAACCTCAAACCTGTTTTTTTTTCAGATGTGCTGGGGTTGGGAGCACATCTGAGCAGTAGCCTTGAAGGGTGCTATATAAATCTCTGTACTCTGTAATGAATGAAAATAATCATGATAATGGCAATGTCGAAGTTTCAAATTAGATAACTCATTATGTCTAAAAATGACCATATTATTCAAGTTCGGCCTACTTAACAATCTGGTCAAAATAAAAAATGTACACGACACACTCTTCATTGTTTATTTACACTACATACTATCTACTGTTTATTTACACTACACACTGTTTACTCTTTATCTACGCTACAAATTATTTACCTGACTGTTGCTTTAAATAACCCAAGCCCTGGCTAATGCTGCCTATTCTTCCTTTGCTCCTTCATAACAGTCACATAATTATTATAACCCTGGATCATAATGATCATTAATGCTTCAGTTAATACTTCCATGAAAAATTATCCACGTACGCTCCATGATTCAGCAGTTCTCTGATAACCTCGACAGGTGAGTAGTTGGCACCTGAAGCAAACGAACCAAGCTTCTCGAACAGTTGTATATCTCTCGTCGCCAGCAGGATTGGACTCACGTGGTCGGCATTCTGGCAGTTCACGCTGACTGCATGTTGAGTCTAACATAAACATCAACTGGATAAAACTAACCATTTCTTGACATGGTATGGAAAGGGTCGGAAAAGTACAATAGGTAAGGTAAGGTAAAATAATTAAAGGTGCAGCCAGGTAAGATATTGTTATGCAAATTAAGGTATAGAACAATAGGTACTGTAAAATAATGTAAGGTAAAGTAAATTACCACAAAGTGAGGTAAGGTATATAAAGGTATAGGAGTGCTCAATAGTGTAGTGGTTAGCGTGCTGGACTGTCAATCGAGAGGTTGAGGGTTCAAATCCCCGCCAGGACAGAAAATTTAGTTCGAGATTTCTGTTCCACCAGCACCCCCTAGCCAACTCAGCTACAATGAGCACACTGACCGTACACTGTCGGTGGGAAGATGAGACGGTGAGAGAGAGGACTGGCAATCCGCCCTCATATGCCGAGGTTAAGAAAATGAAGTTGCTAACACTTCATACCCATGGCTGCCTCAGGGCTAGCTTAAGGGTTAAGGGACGGCAAAAAAGGTAACTATGGCAAGGAAAGGTACGGTAAATAAAAGTAAGGTAGCGTAAAGTAAGGTCAATGTGTTTGGTTCATGAGGTAATGTAACAAGCAGAAAACAATTACACTACACTGAGATAAAACAGCAAGTGCAGCAAAAATGAATTAAAACCTTCTTGGCTATAACGAACAGTGGTCATGTCATTTAAATTGATTATAAAACAGAGAACAAAGACTTTTAATGGTTGCATGCTCTAAAGCAAAGGAGCCTGAATCCACATCATAATTTACTTAATGAAATCATATGGTATGCTATAATGATACGTCAGAATGAAAGAAAATGGTAATCACAGTTAACAGCCTAAAGCCACTGGCAGGAAGTAACTAATGGCACACACTACAATAAAGATATTCTAGAAGACCAACTATTTACCAATAATTTTTTCAGGAGGGAAGCATTTCCCTGCCAGGCCGCTTGACAGAACGCGTTGTGAGCGCCACCCTGCTCCACTGACTCGAGCAGCATCTGCCGTACAAGTGGTGAAGTCAGCTCAATGGCGGTGACACCATCGTTGTTCCTAACCGTCACATCAGCACCATGTCGCAACAACAGTTGCACAATCTAAGAACATGACAACAGTTTCCCTGTTTAATGCAAAGACTGAGCGGTAATCGAAGTATCTACCTTTGAGTACTCGAACCTGTCAACTTTTACAGTGAAATTATGTGCAAGGCATGGTTGCATTTGCATGTTGTAATGCAGAATCTCATAAATGCATTAGTTAATGCTTATTTACCACTACAGCACATATTTATCAGAAATTCAGAAAGAAAGAAGCTCTTTGCCTTTCTTGTGCAAAAAATGAGGGGAATATTAGAAATTCAGATATTTGTCATTATGTTTTACTTGAAGCACACATAACTGATTTCTTATGCAAAATGATAACAAGTCCATAGGGTCAACAGCTTATATTGCATCAAGAAATATCTGTTAAAGTAAATAATTACGATGGTTTGACAATAGACTGTGCACTTCACAAGCTGAATTTCACAATTTACAGAGGTGTAAGATTATCAAGTGACCATCATAAGACCTAATCTTATTTGTCTCTCTTAGAGCAGTCCACTTCCTTTGTCCCATAAAGTTCATCATATGCTACAAAACCTATTCAGGTCAAGTGGTCCCGAACTTTCTCAGTCTTTCAAAGTCCACATAATGTAAACAAAGAGAGGACCACTGACCGAATAAGATCAGTGGATACAGTGCAAAACACTGTGGCCGCTTTTAAAATCACTCTAGTCTTATTAAAGTGAGCCATAATAAATTAAATCAGAGCGTGCGTGGTTACTGGCCTCTCACTGAACAACACCATAATAATGCATATTTATTTTTCATGGACTATACTGGATCTCTTCTGCTTGTTTCACCTCAGCTATGGAAGCATATGCAGCCATTAATGCAGCCTTTTTACAAGAAAATCTATCAAAAGCACTGTTCTGAAACATGCAACATGATCATAAAGCCAGTGGCTCAAATCAATGACATATGTTCATTGGATCGAGTTGCTGCTTCGTGATCTGGTTATTCCAGGTGCTGGTATGTTCTTTGATTTAGAACCGAACATAATCCAGCCATGACACATCCACTTGGTCTTGATCAAGCACCCATGAATCACGTGCACCAAGAGACTAAAGTTTACAATTACAATTAAATTTACACTGTTGGACACAATAGCTTGAATTTCAGCAGCTGATTGTCTCAGATGAAAAGACCGATATGGCAAGTGGTATGGGTAAATACGAGGGAACTTTGAATGTAAAGACACTTCTTTGTAGTTGATAGTGCCGGGTCATATGACCCTTGATTTTACACTGAAGGACCTGTTTATATTTTGTTCATACTAAAATTAAACCTGGTTACAAAGGCCATTGGGCACAAACAACCAGCAATGTCTGCTTAGCAGGTTTAACCGCTTAAACCTGCAAATATTGACTTAGCACAGCACAGAATACTGCTCGAATGTGACCTAGGATCCAAGCGAGCCACTGCTCAGAACTCCATAAAGCAATTGAACAACAACAGCCAGACACTAATAGCAAGTGAGCTACTGCTCAGAACCACATATAGCACTCAACAACTACAGCAAGACTCTACTACAGCAGAGTGCACTTCTTAGACCTAACTGCAACATTCACTTGGAAGATGGCGCTAGTTCTGGCTAACTCTGTTTATGATTTATTTATTATATGCAGAAGCTCTGAAATATAAACAGAATTAGCCTGAACAAAAGCCATCAACCTCTGAATCAAAGCAACTAGGCTGCAGAAGAAAATACACAAAGCAGCAATAAATGATGAATACTGAAACAAAATCCAGTTGACGATGGCCAAGACTAGTCGAAGATAACACAGTACAATATATAACCTGGTCCGCATACAGTACCACTAACAAAAACTGATATATTACTTCACTCTGATAAGGACAACGCCAATTAATCATAGAAGCACATCTCAATCTCCATTAGGGTATTAGACAGAAACAATGTCTACCCTTAAATGCCCATTACTCGTGAAACAATGTCTACCCTTAAATGCCCATTAGACCATCACGGTCTAAAGAGCGGAGAGGACGTCCAGAGGTAGCTGAGGTAGGTTGGCTGATAAGATTAGAACAAAAGTGTATACCTTTGAGTGCTGAGTGCCTATCACCTTCTCTTTCTTACGTGTAAAACGTTTTTGGGTCAAGCTATCCGCTACCTCTGTAATCTTATCAGCCGACCTATCTCAGCTACCTCTGGACGTCCTCTCAGCTCTTTAGACCATCATGACCTTCTAGTTCCGAGGTCTCGGACTGCCACAGCCCAGCATCGTGCCTATGCCTCTGTTGGCCCTTTGCTATGGAATGACCTGCTTACTATAACTCGAGCTGTGATGTTATCTGGGGGCTCTACTGTTTCTGCTCGTTCTCTTAAGACTTTTCTTTTTTCGAGGGGCCCTTCGCACTGGAAGTGCCTCTGATTAGGTTGTACTGTGAGAGGCGCTTTATAAATACGGAATTAGAATAGAATAGAATAGAATGAAAATGCCTATCTCCTTAGAATGAAAGTATCTCCCTTTGAATGCCTATAGCCTTAGAATGAAAGTATCTCCCTTTGAATGCCTATAGCCTTAGAATGAAAGTATCTACCTTTGAGTGCCTATAGCCTTAGAATGAAAGTATCTACCTTTGAATGCCTATCAACTTAAAATGAAAGTGTCTACCTTTCAGGGCCCATTACCTTAGAACAAAAGTGTCTACCTTTCAGTGCCCATTATCTTAGAACAAAAGTGTCTACCTTTCAGTGCTATCACCTTAGAACAAAAGTGTCTACCTTTGAGTGTCCATTAGAAGCCGCCCACATGAGAGCCGTGCTTCCTGTGGCTGGATCCTTTGCATCGATGTTGAACAGAACTTCAGCTCTTCTTTGAAGTATTAGAGCGATCTGGGCCAAGTCACCAGCCTATAAAAACCAAATAACTTTACTACTTTACCACCACTGTTTGATGCTTTTAAAGAACACTTCATCATGCAACGAAGCATATCTAAGTGACTGGTTTCAAATTCTCATGCAAAACATACCTAACAAATTCAATACCACAAAACAGGCAGGTACACTTGTCTTGATACACTAAGTATTGTTTGTGCACTAAATGACCTTTCCATCTACAAAATGCAAACAGTGATTACTGAGGCTGACTATCTGTCAATTCAATGCACCATTACCCTATATTGCCTTGCCTCAAACCACACTGTATATAATATATATACAATATACATGTATATTGTATAAGTACAATATATATAAATAATATATAATTATACAAAGGCTTCTAACTACAATGAAAACCTAAAATTTTTCAAACACTGCAAAGTAACAAGTGAAAAGTTACTCTCAGTCATCACCTTCTAAAGTTCTTACGAGATACCTGCAACTGACATGCAAACACAGACACGCATGCACGCACGCACGCATACATTTGTGTCACTTGGAGTTTTTAAGTTTTGAAAATCATTCTGCGATTCTTGTCAAGGGAAACGCTCAGAAAGCCTGACCACACAATGGTCCAGTGCATGACTAGACTAGGCTAACTTTTCTTAAATTTACTTCACATGCTCCAATGCTCCAGTCCTTGAAGAATTATTACAAACAGCCCTGACTCTTAACCTTTGAAGAACTTTTCCTATTTCTCTTTCCCCAAACATGATCATATACAGGCAAAATTGGACACCAAAGCAGCCAACTGCCATGGTCGGGTGTTTCATTTCCCTTCTCTAAAAAACAAGCGAATGCAGCACCCAAAAGCATTGTTCTTTATCTTTAAGACGAACGAAATCCTGAAGACATGCCATCTGGAAACTTAACAACTATTTCAAACTCAAAGCAACAATGAAACAATGGAGGGCAGTTCTCAATCTGACAGTTTATTAGAGAGAAGGGTGGAGGGAACCAATTGAAACATGCAGATGACACCCTTCAGCCAATGGACATAGATGATGAAACATTACTTATGACTTAAGACAGGATCAAGACAAAACCATAACATCAGTTTTATTAAAATCACAATTCATCTTTGGTTCTCCGCCTTTTAGGCTGGTTCGTACTTACAATGTCACCATTCTTCTCGTTATCCAGCCCTCTCCTTTCGTTTGCTGTAACCCTCCTTCATCATCCAGTCCATTAACATCATTCTTGGTCTTCCTCTTGGCTTTTCTTCCCTCAATTATAGCTCTTAGGAGAGAATCTCCCCTCATTATATGACCCAACCTCTTTCTCTGACATCTTCTGATTTGTTTCTACTAAAGATCTTTTTCGTCTACTGTTTGTAGTATCTCTTTATTTGTCTTTCGTTCAATTCAGTCACAATATCCACTTCCTCGGCTGCAAAGAATCCAAAACTCCTTGGCTCGTGTAGTGCTGTGTGTCCCACTATGAACATGCTTCTAAGTCCTACTCCATGAGCTACATTGGCTTCCTGTTGAATTTAGAATAAAATTTTAATTGGCCTGTTTGACCAACAAAGCCCTCAGCACCAGCACACCTACTGATATTCATGCACTACTAACTCCTTACATCCCTCCTCATTGCCTGCGATCATCAAGTACAGGTCTTTTAGCTGAGCCACAGTGCAGAACAGTTATGGGCTCTCGTGCATTCCACGCCTCTGCTTCAAAGGAATGGAATCGACTACCACTCTCTCTTCGTAGCTCAAATTCACTTCCTTCCCTCAAAAATCGACTCAAAACTCACTATTTCTCCTTGGCTTTCAAGGATTTGGAAATCAAAGTGCATCTTCACCTGGCTTCTGATTATCCGCGCCTCAGATTCACATTTCGGTGTGACCTTGCACACGTTACAAATTTATTTAATAATAATAATTCTAAATGCTGAATATCTTTTAAAAAATCAGTCATACTATGTTTAGCGCATTCCCCAACGAGTGTTAATTATTGTAATCATACCTGCATGCCGGTTCAAAGAGAGTTACAATGAAGCAAGATTCTTATAATAAATCATTAGACACACAAAGGAAGTAACTAACAAAGGCCAACTGTTTAATCAATCAACCTGTCTACTCACTTTGGCATTTTTAATGAGCATCTCCTCCATGACTTCTGTGTTGTGCTCAAAGATCGTCGACACGATGTCATGATACGACTCTCTGTTCTGGCGATTGGCACTGCGTCTCCGAGTGGAAGCTCGCTCCGGCACCTGGAACAGGGCGGAAAAGCCACCAACTGGACAATCAGTAACAGGTGCGATGTCCACCTTTGCAGTCATCCTCTTCATGATTTAGAACTATGACGCTCTGGCCATTCGTGGTCAGCATGAGCGATAGCAATGACGACTCGGATTTGTGTTCGTCAACCAACCGTAGGACCTACGTCGCTTTCTGAGAACATAAAGCAAACAACAGATTGTTAACTATGCCTCAACAACGTGTCTGACCCCCACTTGAAGTCCGATTTTAATGTTTTCATAGTTTGCTTCTACCACACGGTGTGTAGCACCTTCACTTGCTCTGCCCTTAGACATAAAATCAGGACAGGCCAATGACCTACGTTGTGTTGAAGAACGATTCATTTAGAGTCAGGAGTTTACTCGAGACCAGTAAAATACATAATTTTATGATAGACACAACATTCTTATTGCTCATAAAGCTTATTTTCAAGTACTGTAGTGTTTCCGACAAAGTTTAAGATGTGTTAACAGACACACGTGCACGAGAAGTCTTTCAATGAAAATGTCTGCCTAGAATATTGTTTACTACTGTGTGTATGCTAACAACAGAGCAATAGTGCATAATACATACATATATACATACGATACATGGTTTGCAGTTTTTTCGTCCCCCACAATTGCTGCTCCCCACATTTTGCCCCTCGGAAATTTTGACCCCACTTATGTCACATAAAGAAAAGATATAATTAATGGGAGCGCTAGATAGACAGAAAAGTTATGGGTAATAAAGTGAATATTATTGTATCATTGGTCAGACAGCAAACACATTGGAAATTCTGAACTGAGCACTTCTGAATTTCTTGTGAAACCCACTCCACCGATGACGCTTGTAAACATAGAAATAGGTGTGAGAACTTCGTTCAAGAAATATTATAGGCCTGTGCGAATCAAGAGGACCATATAGCTAGATACCCACATACATGCATAAATAAATGCACAAATGCATATATAGGCCTACACGCATACATACATGCATACATAAATGCAGCATACAATGCCAACAGTCATGACATGATGACAATATGGCCTACAACCTGGGACTATTATTACTGACTTCTGTTATAATAATCCCAGCTACAACTTTGAATTCTAGACAATAGTGGTGTCTGAGGTCATTGAAAATCTATGTGTTTTTGTCTTATTCTATATTTTACATTAAAAAAACTTCTTTTATTATTCATCAAACGAGTTGTCTTATTTCTATGTGTTTCTTGTCTTATACAAGTAAAAAACTAGTGGTAGGTCATTCCAGATGGAAGGGCCAACAACCGAGAAACACGGCGCTGCCTAATAGCCAAACGAGTCCGTGGAAAAAACTCACTTGGAACATTGGGCGGCAATTATTATTCATCAAACGAGTTGTCTTATTTCTAAATACCCTAGGGGCGAAATTTCTGACGGGCAAAATGTGGGGAGCGAATTTTCTAGGGCGAATTGTGGGGCTAATTGTCTGTATGCCAATACAGATAACTAAAAACATGAGTTTGAAATGTTAGACTGATTCAAGTTCCTACAATTGAAAATCAGGCTCAAAACTGAACAGTCCATGAAAAGTTGTGATATTCATAGGTCCACAGGAGAATGGTCGCAATGATAAGAAATGTTCTTATCCCAAGAAATAGTATCTATCATTCTTCCTGATTGTACAACTTTTTCATACTTTGTAAAATCACTTCTTGAAGTTAGAGCACTGGCAAACAGGTCACGTTCTAAGTGCAACCGAGTACTTCAGGAGTGGAAATAACGTCGCTATTTCAACTGAAATGTCATAAAATCAAACCATCCTAAACTAACTGCTAGCTATAAATCTTGCACTCAACAATGTTTGACAAATCAACCAAACCAGTGCTGGACGACAGAATTTGGACCCAAGCGCAGTTCCAAATACCTCCTCCTATCCAAATATCTCCATCAATCCCTTTTTCTACCTATTCAGAGCTTGTTATTGTAATGCAGATTAATGCCATTAAAAATAATTACATGTATCTGGAACTAGATGAGGTCCCAAATAGTCAGACGCCCCAGTTCACTAAACTGGATTAATCCACCATTCTTACTCCACTGAACTTAGGTAAC
This sequence comes from Aporrectodea caliginosa, assembly GCA_020284085.1. Lineage (NCBI taxonomy): Eukaryota > Metazoa > Annelida > Clitellata > Crassiclitellata > Lumbricidae > Aporrectodea > Aporrectodea caliginosa. The sequence continues at coordinate 667,232 of JACEVL010000666.1, forward strand.
CCAGAAAGAATGAGACCACCAATATTTCTCCCTCAGAATTAAATGCTCCCACAAGACTCTTACATGAAAATACATCAAACAGCCGCTGTGCATAAATAAAACATTCGTTCATATAACTATAACGTTCTCTGACTGCCTGGATTTAATTAAACCCTGTTGTCAGGCTTCTAATAACCTCCAATGTATTGATCTATTGGACATCCAAAGGTTCACCTAAATGCTACACAGGTAAAACTATCAGCAATATGTAACCAGGCTGCTGCTACCAATAGCTGCTGCTGGGCAACTCGTTCCCAATCTCTCAACCAGAATATCTCTGGTGTATATACTCAACCATTCATATTCAAACATGTATTTAGGTAGGCATGACATAGCATTACATGCCACACCTAATAGAAAGGAAGCAATGAAGGATCAATATTATTCAACACGGGATAAATACACCATTGAAGACGGAACAAAACTATGACTATACAAAGTAAGTCAAAGCAGTGGAACTGACAGCCTATCAAATGAATGGAGATAAAGCAAATGTAACTGTAACTCTAATTGTAATTAGAATTACACAGTGTAAACTGTAATTCACAAGATTCAACAGCCCTCAAGAAAACAGTGTCATGGGAACTAGCTTATTCACAGGGGGTGCTTAATAGTGCAGTGGTTAGAACGCTCGACTGTCAACCGAGAGGTTGGGGGTTCAAATCCCCACCAGAGTAGAAATTTGATTCAAGATTTCTGCTCCACTTGAGCCCCTAGCCAACTCAGCTATAAAGAGTACACTGACCGACAGTGACTGTACACTGTCGGTGGGAAGATGAGATGGTGAGGGAGAGAATTGGCCACCCACCCTCATATGCTGAGGCTACGAAAATGAAGTTGCTAACACTTCATACCCATGGCTGCCTCAGGGCTAGCTTAACGGACTGATCTTCTTCTATATCTTCAGTCAAACACAATTGACAGGAGGTGAAGGCTCCAGGTCAAAGCGTCAGACAGTTAGACATCAATGGTTGATGGTGTTTAGAAAGGAAGGAATCAGGATAGGATTTGTGGAAAGGGAGTGTTTTCAACTGTGCAATGATTGCACAAGGTGCAGTGTTCATATCATGGGTGAGCCAATTGTCATATTTCAATTACAACTCTATTCCAGATGGAGCAGCTTGGGGTGGCAGCAATCAGCTCCACATGGTTGGCATCAGGAACTGATGCTGACTGATGATGCTGATGCTGCCATGCAGTGGCGTAACGAAGAGTTTCAGCGCCCAGGGGCAAGAGTTGATGTCTGCACCCCTTTTTAATTTTCTTGTTGACTTTTAATCATTCCTCTCATAGTACTGTACGTGTACCACTGAAAGCTAATTTTGTTCCCCCTTGTCATGCGCCTGTGGCGGTTGCCCCCCTTCGTTACGCCACTGGATGCTGCTGCTGCTGCTTCTGCTGCTGCTGCTGATGACGGATGATGATGATGACGACGATAGTGACCATGATAATGTTGATGATGATTATGATATGCACTTAGTATCTTTGTCTACAAGAAGGTGCAACTGAAAATCCCAGTGCATGAATTTAGACACCTTTCCTAATTTTCCTTACCTTCTACCTTACCTCTGCATACTGTTGGTAATATTACCAATGTAGGATGTTTGAAATGATGTCAGCAGCTGATGTTGTCATCAGAAGTCATTAAACTGATAATTAAACAAAGAAACAAAAGTGAGGTGGGAGGATGATCAGGTAGAGTAGGATGATTTCATGGTTGAGACTTTCCAAAGATATGCTCGCTGGGAGTACTTAAGAGAGTTTTAGGTTAGGGAGAGAGAACTTGGAAATTAAAGGGCAGGAGTGATATGGTGATGATTGGCTGAGAGCTCATCAAGTGAATCTTAGATAAGTTGAAGATGTTTACTTTGAGTAGAGTCAAGGTTCAGAAAAGGAAATTACAGTGGTTAAAATTGGAGTGCACAGTGGAGGTACCAATCGTAGAGGCAGTTTCACCAGTGAAATCGAGCATAGATTAAACATGGTGAAGGTCATGAATGCTGGTATGCATGAACCAGATACGCGAGAGGTTGGAGACGTGGTTCAAAAACAAGGCTTTCAGTCAAAGGTGACATCATGATTGCCCTGTAGGCAAATCAGACATGAAAGTGAGAGAGGAGCAATTAGTTGACTGGAGGATGGAAGTCAGAGATCTTCTTAATCTGATCTGATAGACCTAGATTGATGAAATCAGGTTTGGCATGGTTGAGGCAAAGGAGGTTAACCACAATAGTGGTATGATGTGGTTAAACATTGCATACCTAGTCAGCATGGTCACTGGGCAATCGCTGGCTTTCTGTTTGCCATTTTGTAGCAACTGGTGGTGAATACCAATCTAACCCCAAATTGGTCTGATACTGTAGACGTCAGAGTGCAATTGGGTGTCAGAGTATTAACTACCACCAAGATATTTTATAAAGACCAGAGAGGTCAGATATTTCTGGCTTTCTACCCCTCCTCTCTGTCTCTCTCTCTCGTTTTCTGTCTCTCAGTTTCTGTCTTTCACTCTTTCTCAGTTTCTGTCTTTCACTGTCTCTCTGTTTCTCTCACTCATTCTGTCCTTCTATCAATCTGTCTCTAAAAGGTATCCTTCCTCTGCCAACCTGTCATATGACCCTTTGTCATATGACCCTTTGCACTCAATAGCCTGGTAATGGAATGACCTTATCTGTGACCTTTCCTCATATTCCTTAATCAACAAACCAATCATTCGGGTAATTCACAGTAAGTTTCTCAGTCCACTACTAATGACTAATCAGATTCAACACACCTTAATAAGTAACTTTGGAAATACGATAAACACACTTATAGGAATGACAGACATCTATAGAATAATGCTCTTAACACAGCAAAAGAGCTACTATGACATACACCTAACTAAATAAACAAACTTCCAATATACAAAAAATGTAATAGTTATAACGTTTGTAAAACAAAAGCATGTAAATGTTGACAAACAAACTAGATGAAGTCTGCTTACACTTGTTGCGCAGTTGTCAACTGCTCAGGCTCCAGCGTTACAGTGCCACAGTTAAATCATTTTGTAGGTTCACAGCTGACCCAGTGTACTTACAAATTCAGTTTAATAATGAACTCCTGCTGGTGTTGTTTTAATGCTTCTGACGGATTCGATTTCATAGGCTCCTGGCTGGATTCCAGAGCATGGTCTATTTCCACTGAGGTATTTTCACCTGTGTTGTTTATATGACATACCTTGGGCTAGTTGTTTCAATATTGCAAACCAGCTTTAGGGCTTTCAATTAAGATTCAGCTTTTTGTTATGTCCAGTTTGCTAAACAAAGACCCATACTTTACATAAATTTTCTGATTTAATTCATTGCTAAAATGCCTCAAACTCTAACCACATTTATTCATGGATGGGCATAATTTTAAATCACATGCTATTAAATTCAGTACCTGATGTTTTATTGGTTTGTTTTCAAAATAAGAAAATTGCTTACTAGTACAACATGCATAAATGTTGAGCACTACAGCACTAACTAAGCACATACCATGTATTGTTTGAAAGGTATGACTGACCATTGTGGTCAGTGGTTGGTTAATTAAGTTAAAACCTTAAGCGCCTCGAGGCTTTTTAATTTAAGCTCTACCTCTGAAGTCCAATCCAGTATTACATCATACAGTCAAAAGCTGGATTAATCTGCGATTTTGTAGAAAACATATTATAATGTTGCACTGTTCATAACTAGGTCAGTATTTCAGTTAGAAAATACCTTTAACATCAAAATTTCCCAAATGTCTTCTTGTTGACCATAAATCCATTCTGTGAAAGAAATTGGATAGGCCTATTTATGCTATGATTGTGAACTTTAATCTCCCAATCAATGATAAATGTAATTATATACCACGTATCTTGTTTAAAGATACATACTAATTGTCTTATAATTATAATTACTTGTATTTGTCTATAATTATTAACGTTACCCTCTTTTAGCTAATTGTGTTACTTGTAACCTGTTGCATTTTGTCAACTGGATTATTCTGAAATTAAACGAATATTGATTGATTGACTGATTGCTATCAGCCTGAACAAGGTTTTTTTAAATTTCACACCATTATTTCAATTACCGAATTACTTTACATTTTGTGAGAAATTGACATAATTTTAAGTTTGAAAAAATGACAACAGGACTCTAACACGAATTAAAGTTGTCACAGAATTTTGAAAAACAGATAATGTCACGAGAATTGTTAGGGACAGTCAGCCAAGCGTTAATTAAGGACTTACAAGTGGGAAAGTTGGTAATTCGATAATATTATATGAAATAGTGTGGCCCTATCTCTCAGTGCCCCACAAAAGCTGCATCTGTGAGAACATCGTAAAGATCCGTGCCGACAAGAACAAAGCTGTCTGGTCAGCTCAGAGACGAAAATCAGTACATATGTTTGGGGGCAGATTTTTCGGGGGCCGGATTTTTGCATTTAGGGGGATAGATAAGCCCATCAAAACTTGGGAGGGACCGTCCCCTCTGTCCCCTGTGAGCTCCGCAGCCATATAAGAATCCTAGTGGATCAACCCGAAGGGGCACCATACGCGGTGACAAGGGGTCCGAAATAAACAATATAGGTAGATGCAAGAACGAGATACCGATAGGGTAGTATAAATTCTGGTATCAGTCTATTTCCGCATATGTGGATTAATTTATTCATAATAAGTCTGCAAATAAAAAATCGAACAAATTACACCGTGCAATCAAGGTCAGTGCGGCTCCATGGCAACGCCGCAAGCAATATGGCCGAAACATGCAAACCTTGAGTTGCCAATAAAGAGGAACACAATGTTTAATAATAATATTATTGAACAAAACGCATTTCTAAGACTTCACCGGATTTCGAAGCATCAGACTTACCTCTCCGAAACACACAGTAATCGCCAAATTGTGTTGTTGGGCTCTCGGATGGTCTCGAATAGCATTCAGATCGCATCGATATCCATATAGCCTACCACACGCACGTTAGACGGACTAAACAAACTGAAGCATGATAATACATGATTAGGTTAGTAAACAGTGGTTAGGCCTATTCAAATTCATAAGAAAATGACTTCTTTCGAACTGCTCAAAATTTCAAGGCATAAACTGTTTTGACAGAATTTCTTTGCGTAGGCCTATATTCAATACGAGTTACAGTGGATCTAAATCGACTTCTGATTTTGCTGAGCTGCGCGCAGTCACTGATAGGCCTATGGTTAGCTGCGTTGGTTATAAAGCGATCGTCAAGTCGCCTTTGTGCGGAGGCTAACGATTCCGGTTTACATAGGCCTACCGATCTGTGCTAAGACCTATTTCAGAGATTTGATTCTCGGGGTAGCACAGTTGGCTAGTTGCTGTTTAACGACACTGTGTCATAACAAAGACTATAGCGTCGCCTCCTCCTTTCTCCACGCTTTGGACTGGCACTGCCAGTGTACGAACAGTGTCGAAGACTCGAAGTAGCTCTAGCACGGTCCATATACTATAGGCCTACGGGAACCTTAAGTTGTGTCGCACACATTCAAACGCGCAGGGGTGGTGAAGGATCTCACTCGATAAGTAGGCCTAGAGCAGTACCTTACGCTATAGCCCTGAGTCAGCCATGGATATGAAGTGTAAGCGACTTCATTTTCTTAGCCTCGGCATATATGAGGGTGGGTGGGTCAGCGCTCTCCTCGACGTCTCATCTTCCACCGAGTGTACGGTCAGTGTACTCATTAAAGCTGAGTTCGCTAGGGGGAGTAGCCTAGATGGCAGTGGCGTAACGAAGGGTCTCAGCGCCCAGGGGCAAGGGTTGAAGATTGCGTCCCCTTTTAATTCTCTTGTTGATTTTAATCGTTCTTGTCATAGTACTGTGTACCACTGAAAGCTAATTTTGCGCCCCTCTGGTGCTAATCTGGGGGGCGGCTGCCCCCTCGGCCCCCCTTCGTTACGCCACTGGTGGATGGAGCAGAAATCTCGAACCAAATTTATCCCCGGAAATTCATTGAAAGTAAGCAAGGTCGAGGCCACATAGGGTCGTTACACATAGGCTTATAGAAAATGTGTAACCTACCTTTTATTAATATATAATAGTCTCAATACCGGTTGTATAAGGCTCTATATATCGCGTGAAGTCTTGCAAAATTATGTAGGCCTACCTTTGTAATAACTAAATATGAGCAGAATTAGGCTTACGTCCATTGCCGTATAAGCCCTACATATGGATTTTCGACGCGTGTCAAAACATACACAGTTATAGGCCTGTATAGCTGCTAACCTTCTTATCAGACGAGAGGACGTTTAACTTGGCCTATTCTTAGAATTAGGTAAACTCCTTTGTTCAGCTACATGTAGGCCTACCTACCTTTAATGCGTTGCATTTAGATTTCGTCACGCAGCTCTTGGCATGGCCAACTAGCGAGCTATGGGCCTAAATATATTGTCTTGTTTACTCTATAGGCTTGTATAGACCTAAAACGCGTCTAGGCCTACCCTCACAAACAATTAGGCCTATTTAAACATAATGGTTATCCAACTCTGAAAGCTCATTCCGAGTGAACCTGGCGCACAACTAGCCTATAGGGCTAGGATATATGTATAGACCAACCGTAAGCAATCATTATATTATTGACCTGCAATGAGCCTGCCTGATCCAGGTTAATATGTTGCTCCAGGAAAATGTAGGACAACTACGCAGATATGACTAAAATGTTGTGTGGATAATCGTAACACTACAGAAATATGGCCTAGATATCGTCTAATTGGCTTACGTCTTGCAGAATCTTCCGCTGATGACATTATGCATCCAACTATGCAAATCAAACCAATTTCTAACTGACGTCATCATTCGGTTACAGGCATATAATAAATTGCAACCATACTTAATGGTTAAATTAATTAAAATTAATGTAAACATATTCTCTGTCTGTCTCTTTCTGTCTCTGTCTGTACGTCTCTCACTCTCTGTCTGTCTCTCTGTCTCTATCTGTCTGTCTGTCTGTCTGTCTGTCTGTCTGTCGGTCGGTCTCTCTCTCTCTCTCTTTCTCTCTCTCTCTTTCACTTCCTCCCTCTCTTCCCCCTCTCTTTCTCTGACTGTCTGTCTCTTTTCTGGCGCTCTGTCAGTTGTCGCATATATAATTCAGCAAACATCTGTTCGGTCACTTATAATAATTATAAGCCTACATGACGCAATTTAATATTTCAGCTGCATTGGGCCTATAGTTATAGCGGGTAATCTTCTCCGCATTAAAAGCAAATAGGACCAAAATCTTGAATCTTTATTGCTGTAGAGATTACGCAACTTATTGCGTGTATTCTCTGGCCATCATTTTCATGGATTCAAATATAGTAATGTATACTAATAATCGATAAATCGATAATACATCTATTAGATTTCCAGCCTCCCTTTCATACCACGACCTGCAGATGCCTATATTATATGGGCCTGTTTTAAGCGGACAAAATTACAATTAAGTCAGTAATTGGTATAGGTTAGGCCTAATCGATATTATATTATAGGCTACTGTAATTTCTAAAGCGAATCTTTAAAGCCAAGAGCATGGCACAAACTTAGGGGCACGTAGGCCTACCAGGCTACCACAATTAAGGCACACCGTTGATCTGTTCCAGGATTGATTATGGGATTGCGGTGAACAATTGTACATTGGTCTCTCCTCTACAAATACTTATAAATTTCAGTCCATTCTAAACGCTGCCGCTCGCCTCATAGGAGGCATTGCAAAGTTTGACCATATCTCCTATTTTATCCGTGACTCCCTTCACTGGCTCAGTGGCTGCCCATCCGCCAGCGCATCCAATTCAAGGTCTGTTCCGTATTCAAGGTCCAATTCAAGGTCTGTTCCATCATGCGAAGCTGTCTTGCTGGCTCTGCTCCACACTATCTTAGGACATAATATATTGTATATCCCCAGTATCTTCTCTGCCCAGTCGTTCTTCCCTTCGGTCCTCGGCCCGTGGTTACTTGGTTGTCCCGCGGGTGCGTACTTCTACGGCCCAGTCTAAGAGTTTCGCTATTGTTGGTCCCAATAGCTGGAACCAGTTACCTCAGTCCCTCAGGACTGACCTCTGCAATCTATTTCTTTCGACCAGTTCCGCAAGCGCCTGGAAACCTCTCTTTACCAGTGAAGAGATTGGCCCGGGTCGGGAGCGCCTCTGTTTTTGAGTAATGTAATGTAATGTAATTAGCAACTTCTATTGCGCCGGTGTCTAATGCACAAGGCATCAACCGATGGCACACCAAAACCAAGCCGTAATCAGGTCAACATCCAAAAGATCAGTCCGTAAGAGACAGAGAGACAGCCTACGGTGGATAAGCAATTTGAAAGAGGTAGGCTAAATTTCAGCCGCGAACGAAATGACCCAAGCGACTGAGCACAGCGTACAGACACAGGAAGAGAGTTCCAAAAAGTAGGTCCAGATACTGAAAAAGCTCGTTTGCCAAGAACTGTTCTTGAGTTTGGTATGACCAGACATAGGCCTAGATCAGCGGTTCTCAACCTTTAGTGTTGCGATCCCTTGAAAATATTTCCAAATTTGCGGCGACCCCAACAATAAAACTGATCGCGTTGCTCCCCTTCACTGCATTTCCCCTACCCTTATGATGCATTTTACTTCTCACCATTAATCCATACGCATGATGCACAATCAAACAATAATTAACAAGCCACTTTGTAATTTTTTGTCAATAATCATTTTGAAAATTTTAAAAGTAAAATTAAGTAAGTGAAATGTTTACTTGAAGTTTTAGATTTGTTGTGTATTAATTATTGTACTATGTAGGCTACAATTAAGAGTTTGGAACATCCGTGGATTCGTCAAGCTGTAATTACCTCTGCTGAATAATACAAGTGGACCAGATTTTATTTTCTAATCAAACAATAATTAACAGGCCAATTTGCAAATTTTTCATTGATAATAATATCAGCAGACATGTCATCAATTCTTCTGCAGACGGTGTCGTTAGACAAGGAAATTATATTCAATTTTTCAACATAGGCCTATAGCTCTAAGCATAACTCGAATAACGTCTTTGGTTGCTGGCAATTGTGTGAGGTTTCTTGGCTTTTGCGATTCTGAAAGCAACCGAATATGACGTTTCAACAGCTGCCACGTTTGCTGTTGGTACTTGCCCTCTGTATCAAGTCTGCCGTTCTCGACGTCATTAGCTTTGTTCTTAAACAAATGGGAATCCCGGCGAAGTTAGGATGTTCATTATCAGAATGGCGCTTCAGTTTGTTGGGCTTAGTTTCGACCGACAGAATGCCATTACAAATAACGCATTGTGCTTTCTCAATTCCTGCTGCAACAATGGAAGTAAACCCTACTTTAAAAATTCGTCACTATATTTTCTTTTCTTAACACTCGTCTCACCCTGATAATCCTGATTCATTTTAGGCGACCTCCAATTTCATAAACTTTTCTAGTGTTCTTTATTAATATAATCGCAGCTGACAACACCGTTTCGTAGCAAACCGGCTATTGTTTTGTTTTAAGAAGTAACAGTGAACATAGAATTTACATTTCAAAACCAATATGAAAAAATTAAATTAAATTAGCTGCTAAGTAAAAATTAATTTTAAGTCGCTGTAGTGTAGTAGTTAGTGTAGAAAGCATATTTGGATAATATTAAATATTAAGATACTACGTTGACAACTTTTTAGCAAATTTATGAAGGTCTCAGGCGACCCCTGGGAAATCGTAAGGCGACCCCCGTGGGGGTCGCGACCCACAGGTTGAGAACCGCTGGCCTAGATGATCAGATGACCTCATTGAATAATGATAAGTCTGGGAAATAAGAACTGATTTTAAATATTGTGGTTGGCCAGAATTTACAGTTTTATATACTATGAGCCCCAGTTTGAAACGAATTCTCTGCTGAACAGGAAGCCAATGCAAAGATTTAAGCACAGGGGTTATATGTTCATATTTGGATGTATTAGTTATGGCTCTAGCCAGAGAGTTCTGAACCCTTTGCAGTTTAAGCAAGTTAGACTTATTGATACCAGTAAGAAGTGAATTACAGTAATCCAGGCGACTGGAAACCAATGCATTTGCCAGAGATATTCTTGCAGACATTGGCACATAACGCCTAATTCTGCGTTTGTCACGAATGAACATGTAGGATGACTTACAAATCGTCGCCTGAGAATTATCCTTGCGTATCTCCATTTTCCAAAATTCCGAGATAATCGAGCTTGAAGTTTGGGCAACATTTTGCGGAAAAATAAGAAATTCAATGCAATAAGGAGGGCATTATCAAATTACAGTTCACACACAGACGTCATATTAAAACATAAACATTGCATAAAGACCCTGCATTTAAAAAATTTACGAATAGAGCTGCTTTTCAGAAATGTATGAAAATTTTGTATAAAATGGATTTACAAATATTACGAACCATCCTACGGAAAACAAAGACATGAAATGAATAAATCAAGCAACGAACAATTATTAGAGTGTTTTCGTTAAAATATTCATGGATATAGTCCGGATTTTTAAAAGAAAAACTTTTAATTGTCTGGATGCGACACTTTAATCCAGCTAAGCGCACAGGTTTACACTGTTGTATCTCCTGCTCGTCCAATCAACGACGAGCTTTCTCTGGACATACAACAACGTATTACGCTGCTACACAACGAATACTGTGTGGAGATACGATGAAATGTTTCTGAAAACAGGACATACGACAGTGTATTTTGTTGTATATCTTTAAAACGACCTCTCGTATCTCTTAGCCATTGAAACTGAAGAAAGATCCAAAAAATTCTGCTACAAATCAACTCTAAACTGGTTTTCGAAAAAAAGCGGAGATACGGCAAGATAATTCTCAGGTAGGATGAAATAGGCCTACTGTTTACATGGCCACTGAGAGACATATGGTAGAATTAAAAACAACACCTAAGTTACGTGCAGCATCGGCCAAATGAACAATTGAGTCACCCAGTTTCGATGACTTAAGCCCATCAAATTTTTTAAGTTGCTGTGGAGTGCCCAGTAGCAGAAATTCAGTCTTTGATGGGTTAAGGAGGAGTTTATTTGAGTGGCGCTATATAAATGATTGATTACGATTACGATTACATTTTGACCAAGAAGCACGCCTTTATAATATCCAGTGAAAATTCTGTCATACTAAAGAGATCTGTTGAAGACAAATTACTAACAATCCAGAGTACACTTTAATTTCTCCTCGATTTTTTCAGCCAAAGTTGTGTTTGGATCGTTTTAATGCTCCTCGAAGACATATTGTGTTGTTTATTAACTGGTGGGCCAATTTTAAGTGCCTCTTTTCGTTGTCTCAAGACTTCTTTCTTTTCTCTGGGTCTTTCGCACTGGGAGCGCCTCTGATTGGTGTGCACTGTGAGAGGCGCTATACAAATTGATAGATACAATACAATACAATACAATAGGCTTCATGTAGTGCAAAGATACCTATTCTGTCAACAATACATAATGCCTAACACAAAAATAATATAAAATATTATTACCATAGGCGCCGATTTTTGGTTTTGTCTCTGGGTGCCACTGCCTGGGTCCTACCCCAGTACCCGTGAACATTTGTTATATTCCACATTGCCAAAGGTGACTCTTAGTGCATTTGGAAAAATAAAACATGCAATGTTGGGTATTTGTGTTGTCCTGCTTCACAAGTTGTGAGATTACTGCAACATAATATAAAAAATTTGAAGTTAAGGTCTTAATTCTTCTGGGTGCCAGCCTGCCAGGCACCCACTGAACTTTCTCTCTGGGTGCATTGGCACCCAAGGCTTCCAAGGATCTCGAGTCGGCGCTATGATTATTACTGTCAGAGACAAAATTAATGGAAACATCTCCGGCTTCAGCGGGTTTTCGCTCCAGACCTGCAGCAACGGTACGTAGGCCTAAGGCCTACTAATTATATCTGCTTCTTACTCCGCTGGAAATGCCTCACGAAAATCTCATCCCCCAAACCTCGTATCTCTGGCGACGCCACGTATACGCCCTACTGTTCTGTACCACTCTTGAAGTAGGGTCTTTGCCCTGGGGCACTGTTCAGCCCCCCCCCCACCACAATTCCACACCTTGAGAGTTTTATGCATGCTAAGCAAAGCGCTTTGTAAATCCTGGGAAAAGCTTTAATTCTGCCGCACGTGGAGATCACGCACGTAGTAATCTTTTCTGGTCTTTTTGATTTGAGTCCCTATAGAATCGTGGACCTCTGGCGGCTGCCAAGCGTGCCCATGCCTTAAGACGGCACTGATTCTATCACCCCGGAGTCCAATGCATAAGGCATCAACCGATGGCGCACAAAAAACAAGTCGTAATCACTAATCAGGTCAATATCCAGATGATCAGTCGGTAAGACAGAGGCAGTCTGTGGAGGACAAGCAATTTAAAAGAGGTAGGCCATTGTTAAGTTGAGAACGAACTTACTTACACGACTGAGCAGAACTGATAGATAGGCCTACAGAAAGAAGCTAGAACGGGCAGAAGCAGGGATCGAGATAATCTAATGGTTAGGCCTAGTGTGCTGGACTCTCAATCGGAGATTGAAGTTCACATCATTCTGCCTGGGAAATTTGTTTCGAGCTATATATCGACTCCGTTTGTGCCACATCATGCTTAGCCAACTCAGCCATACAACGAGATTATTAGACGATTACTAGAGAGAAGAGCGTGCGGAAGCCACGATGTACCTGCCTTCATAAACCAAGGACCTATTAATTATATATAGAATCCTTGTTCATAAACCAAAGGCTAAGCAAAATTAAGCTGCCAACACTTCATAATTATCTATTGCTCAGCTGTCTTTGGAATGTAGCCTAAAGGGAATAAGTTAAAGGGACTTAAATTCTTCTGCCAGCGAAGAGTGAGGGACGAAACATTAGATGCACTTTACTCCGTTAAATTCAATCAGTTTAAAAAATCATTAGGCCTAATGGCATGTAAATGCCGTTAACGTCGATAAGAAAACGTTCAGTTACTGTAACAGCTCTCACTGTTACCAATTAAACCACCAGAAGTGCCGGCTTGTCTGCCGATAAAACGCAACTGTTAAATTTATTTCGGCATTTCAGTCCATACTAAAGGTGTCTAAAACAGGAGAACGGACATTGTCCCCCTGGACATTGTCCCCCGGACATTGTCCCCCCTCGGACATTGTCCCCTTGGACATTGTCCCCCCCATTTTGCGTAGGACATTATCCCCCCTTGACATTGTCCCCCTCTGTGTAAAATAGCCTATAGTCTGCATGTCATTGATAAACCTTAGTTGCCGTTTTTGGGTAACTTAATTGCGCTTTAGGGGTCCCGAATAATGACACCCATATTCGAGGGAGTATGTATTATAATCAGCCTAGTTCAATGGAAGAAGTTTAGCACTAATGGCGTCGTGAGGGTCGGTTAGGGTCAGGTTAAGCGTCGTGAGGGTCGGTTAGGGTCAGGGTTAGGGTTTGTGTTGTCATTAGAAAATCTAAATCAAACTTCCATTTAGGCCAACAATTTAGGCCAACAATTATTTTCAGCATTTTCCTGCATTTCCGCAAGAATATTATACGATTATATCTTAGACTGGAGGGGGACAATGTCCTACCGGGGGGACAATGCCAGGGGGACAATCTGCCGATAAAACGTCCTGTTAAATTTATTTCGGCATTCAGTCCATACTAAAGGTGTCTAACAAGGGAGTCATATCTAATCATATTAATTATAATAATATGGCTGTATATTTGTAGTATAATATAACAATGCAATAATAATATGGCTTCACATCCATGGGCGTATTTTGGGGGATTTTTTTGGTTGCGGGTTCAAACCCCCCCCCCCAAATAAGTTTCAGGAAAAAAATTATATGCTTTTAGGCCTACATGCGAAATACAAAAACCTTAACCTTTGCGACGATCTCCAATGGACACCCCGAAATCTTAAAAACCCTCCGAATTTTTTCTGGCTATAGATCGACGCTATGATTTTGTTCAAATCTGTCTTTTGTCAGGAAGACACGTTTGAAGTCATAGGCTACAGCTTTCAGGAAAGATGGTAATGTAGGCTAATGTTATAGCAAAGGCTCTAACATCTTTGGTTGTAGCTTCCTTTCCAGCGGCATAGGCTATATATAATAGGGACGACAAGATGGCTTCACAACGTCGTGGTACCTTAATTAAGTTATTCTATTCAATACAACAGAGAGGCCTACCGATTTTGTACAGACTTCTACGGATAGGCCTATCAATCTACAGCCGAGAGAGCGCTATATATATATGCCTATGCTATAACCTACCGAAATTCTAATTTTCGGGGATCTTGTCAGGAAATATTACTGATTCTGCGGTTAAGGGCCGATTGTTAGCCGTCCAATCAAGAGACTGACTTAGTTCAAGTAGGCCTACTTTCCATCACAACTGCATGATCACCGTATGTAGGCCTAGGCTAACTGATGTCAAGAGAGGTGCTAAGAAAAACAGCCGGTTGGGAACTGCGTTGTAGGCTACGTGTGAATTAGGCTATAATTCTAGAACATGCACATGCGGTGTGGTATAATGGACCCCAATCGCTATCACGTACGGAAAAGTGACGGATTCAGGGACGTAGCCACTAAGCCAGACCTAAATTCAAGAGGAGGCAACTTCACAGACTATTGGCAAAATCCTGGTTATTGGTGTCATTGGTCAATAGCAAGAGGAGGCACAGTGGCGTAACGAGGGGGCAGGGGGCGGCCGCCCCCGAGCGCAGGACAAGGGGCGCAAAATTAGCCTTCTGACAATTTTTGTGTGAAAGAAATCATGCACGAATAGTTAGACCTACTAGGTAACTGTTATACATGAGTCTTGCACGGGGCACGGGGGGGCGCAAAATGAGGCTTGTGACAATAAAAAAGATTATTCTATTCTGGAAAAAGACTGGAAAGCCAATAAAAGTCATTCTAGAAATGTTGGCGGAACTAAGAAAGAAAATTTTTCGGAAATTCTTCTTGCCCCCGGGCGCACGAACCCCTAGTTACGCCACTGAGGAGGCAACTGCCTCCTCATGCCTCCATGTATACATGTAGCCTTTGCTACGCCTAGGCCTATGGACGGATTCTATGTTTAAAGGATCTGCAAGTAGGCAACAATGGCATGGTCACTGGTGTGATTCGGCGGTCATATTATTCATAAGCTTATAATCTTGGATGATGATAATTATCGAGTATGTTGAGCTTATATTAACGGTTAACCATGGTTAGCCTATATATAGGCCTATGTAGGCTATATATAGGCTATGTAGCCTATACCTAAACAAATGCGTTGCCTAGGCATATAGACATCTATAGTAGGCCTGTTCCTTCCACAAAGATTTTGAAATAAATGTCTCAGGAAATAAAGCTGGTATTTCGGACACATTTTGCACCTTCTAGGAATAAATTCCATAAAAAGAATTGCTCATCATTTAATAAATCGTAGAATTGCTCATCATTTAATAAATCGTAGTGGATCCGTTCACGCCCCGGGCGTTAGCGGATCCCCAGTACTACAATCACGTCCGTCGCGTTATTGGCTAAACGACCTTAATAAATTATCCGATTCACTCTAAAATATACAAGTGTGGCCTCAGATTATCATCCATGGCCATTATTATGCGTGTAATATGAAAACGCACCTTCGGGCACTTGTCGCGCTTTATTTCACTTCCGGTTGAGTATCTACTGCAGTCGGTGCGGTTGCTATTAACAACGATTGATTATTGTATCTGAATTTGAACGTTCCTCTGCTTTCTTGGAAAAGATGAATCTAATGGTATGACAAACGATAAGTAATTAAATCACTAACAGGTGTAAGAATTTGCTGCTAATGCGTTGGTCTGCGCTGCCTCTGGGTTGCTAACTGGGTTGGGCTGGGCACGAGCAGTGCATAACAACGGTTTTATTCTAGTCTCCGTTATGGCATGGTTTAGGATCTTATTGGCTGGTTATTGTTTTAATCATTGTGGCATTTCATTGTTACCTTCTTGCCACTGTTCGCCACTAAGTCATGTAGTTGATCTCGTCTCTAGCCATTCGGTTTGTCTAATTAAACAGTAAGTTCCTGACGCCAGCCAGTTGGCGGCAATGGATACGAATAAATGATCTCCCTTGTCCTCGGTCAGTTAAGCAGTACGTCTTTTTAAATGTCGGTCAACTGGACGAACCCCTTGTGACTGCAAAGAATAGGGCCAGGACTGAGGGTTTATATAGTGCCACACGGAGCACATCCCAGCATTAGAGATGAGTCCAGCAAGAAGACTCCAGCTGTTTGTACACATTGCATGCTGTGGAGGTGTCTAAGACCATGCCAGGGCCCACCAAGAGATTGGAAGAGACCTGTTGGACTCCCTTGCCATACATGGACAAGAACCAAAGAAACTGGCCTGCACCTGCAGAACTTTGGGTTGCACTAGGCCTGGAGGTGAGCAAAGACTGGAGATGGACGGCTGGCTGAATGTCACGAAAACGGCAATGCTCCAGAGAGGAGCATGCCACCTATGATGATGATCATTGGGGATGTGGTTACAACCACTCATCGACAGGACGGGTGGAAATTATTTAGGACGGGTGGAAATTATTGAAAAAATAGTTTGTGTTAAATGTGATATAATCTATAATCCATTCTTCCCTTCATCTGAAGTTAACAGGTTGTTGTTTGTATCATTTCATGTAAAACAAAATTATTACAAATGTGATCAAAACCCATATGGCAGGAGCATTGCCGTCGGACTCATACAGTCATGACTTCGGTCAATTGCAACTTCGTATGCTCACGGAAGGTCACGACTTTGAAGTTTGAATGCTTTTGGACACCCTACTCTTTATTTCTGGCTACATTACAAAGTGTGATAAAGCTTAGAGAAATACCTGTAAAAATGCTTTTTGAAATAGTGTAGTAACGATACCTGATGTGCTTCCATGAATACTCTAGCTTAGGGAATCATACTATACAATACAATGCAATACAAATGAAAGTTTATAGCGTGCTTTAACAAGACAGGTCTTGCACGAGAGCACGTAATACTGAAATGGAGCACTCTATGTTGGTCTCCTAGCTGGTCGGTTGGGGTGCCTGACCCGGGTCGTGCGCTCTGCCGCACGCCTTTGCGGATGTATTCCCAAATTTGGCCACGTCTCAGGTTATATGCTGGATGTGCTTCATTGGCTCCCTCTACTGCAGTGGATCTCGTATCGGATGATCTCTTTGGTCTGGCGGTCCTTGCTGGGTCTAGCCCCTGCCTATCTACGCGACCTTTGCTGCCCTACCTTGGGTGCTCCGGGTCGTCGCTCTCTCCGCTCTACTGAGCGGGGCGTGCTCATGGTCCCTTTGCCCGCACAGCTACTAAGCAGAATCGTGCCTTCTCAGTGGTTGGCCCCTCCCTCTGGAATGGGCTCCCTTTGGCACTGCGATTGCATCCCAGAATCCAACCTGAATCTTTCTATTCTTGCCTCAAAACTGTCCTTTTCAGCCGTGCTGGGGTCGGGATCGCTCCTGAGTAGTAACCTTGAAGGGGCGCTATATAAATCTTTATGATGAATGAATGAATGAATAATTCATATTTTGTTTAAAAACCTAATTGTATTACATATTTCACAGACCTCTATGACCTTGTTAGCTAATGACCGAGGCATCTATTTGAGTGAGTTTTTTGCAATATCTGTAATCTGAAGCCATTGTTTTGCAGTCTATTTTCTGTGCATATTTTAATCATTAAGTAGTAAAGTTCTATCACTGGTAATTCAGTTATCTGAATGTTTTTGTTTGCACTTGTGACTACTTGCAGAGTGACGATGATGAACGATATTCGTTTCTTGTCGATTGGTTCGATCCTATGGCTTCGATCCATCGACGATATCTTTTCTATTTCTATGAAAAGGAAAATTCAGTTGAGATGGTACTTATTCGAATTCACCTTTGCTATGTAGTCATGTCTATTAAAATTACTAACGAATGCATTTATTCATGTTTCCAAATAACGACCTTTCAGGAAATATCGTAGGTTCTGTAAAGCAATAAGTTTTTGTATATGAATTAGTGCTGTATCTTGGATAAGATTAAAATGAATAAATGGCATTGAAAGTTTAAACCAGGATGCGGTAAATGAATAGACCAGTTTTCTTATATTCCATAGCATCACAGAACATATCTGGTCAAAATGTCCAGATTGGTATTGCAACTGAACTGTTGTTTGGTTTGGTTATAAAAAACTTGTCTTCTTGCTGGATTTCTGTTGCTGTGTCTTATTATTATTATTAGGATTATTAAATGAAATATTACAGTACAATAAGCCGCGTAGCAGTACACTGCATAACATAAGGAAAATGAAGAGTTGGAGTATCTCAGCTGTGTTGTCTTTTAGCTCAAGAGTAATTTTGCCACAGCTTTACCAGCAACAGGACACATTATTTGGTTCTGAGCAACTGGAACTGTTTGGTCACAGTAAGAATGTAACTAGCTTTGTTCTGTAATCTGGTTGTCAGTATGACCAAAAGAACCACCGGTTGTTCTTGAAACGCTGTAAAGTTGAGAACCTTGAGCAGAGTCAGCTCTTTGTCGGAAATTCTATCAACGTTCTGTCACGCCAACTCAGCATCGTCGACTATGCTGATGACTACACGCGCAAGAGGATTGGAGCAAGGAAAGAGAGGTTAGAGAATGGAACTTACACTAAATTATTTTATTCTGATTTACTCAAATCTAGTGACATTTGTACCGATGTCGATGCTGAGCCTACGATGCAGGACCAAGTGGCCAAACTATGTCAGTTGTGATACTTCAACTGCACGAGCTGAGATGAATCCGATCTTCATTAACTCTTAAAGCCAAAAGAGCCTGATACATGTTATCTTGATTTCTGCAATGATATCTGGTGTGCAGGACGGGGTTTTGAAGAAACTTCACATTGTGCAGAATGCATCAGTCAGTTTTATATCTGGCACTAGGGCTTTCAACGGGTATCTGGAGGCCCGGGTACCCATTCAGAACATTGCACCCGGGCCCATTAATCAATACGCAAAACCCGGCTGAAGAGGCATAATGCTTTTAACATAATGCCAATTGCTTAATTACAGTCTAACGGCTTAATAACTGACTGTCTAACGGCTTAATAACTTTCTGTGAAGCCAAGGCGTGTGTGGTGGGAGCAGTGGCGGATTGAAGATTGCTTGCTTGGGGGCCATGGTATTTCAGTGGAGTGCCACGTTGTAACACATATTGTTATTGAATGGAGTAATTCTTGTAATGTTTTCTTGAACATCATATAGGACACTCGGGCTGATCAAATCTGATGCACTGGGGAAGATTGGTCACATTCTGGACATCGTTTGGAAGTCGGGTTTACAAATCAGCAACCTGAAAATGGTACAGCTTAGTAAGTCTGATGCTGCAGACTTCTTTCAGGATCAAAGGAACTCAAACTCATTAAGGTAAAGGTTAATTAATTGGCTAGTTCTTTGTGTCTTTTCTTTGGAGTACTTATTGACAGTCACAGACTATATAGATGTTATCTGTAATTGTTATTGTAGACTTTTTAATTGGGCATGATTAAAGGGTTTTTACCATCATTTGGTCTTTTATTTATCTAAATAGCTGGTCTGTTGACAGTGCATTAAATTGTCAAGATTTTTAATAAATTATTAAGACCAGTTTGGGGAAGTCCAGTGGAACGTTATTGTTTGCAAACTAAGAGTTCCTACTATGATTCACTAGCCCACAGTAATTAATTTGACCAACGTATGAGTGCTCATAGTGTTCAAAACTGTTTATGAGCATGACCAATTTGAGTACAGTTATTTGAGTACGGTAACTGAGCAAAACATGTAGATATTTGATCTGATTGAGAGAGAGAGCTCTTTGAGTTAGTGTTTAGAAATAGATAGGTGTAATTATTTTATAGAAAGTAAATTCAGTCTGCACATAAAAAATTATACAATCACTGTACCTCTTTATGTGCTAATTTAGTACTGATGGCGTGTTATTTTATTTAAGGCAACAAGAAATTTATTTTTTAGTTTTGCTTCTGCTTTTATGATTTACTTTGCAGTCCGTTGGTTGAAGCAATTACCAGTGGTCCAGTTGTCGCTTTTGAGATCAGAGGTGAAAATGCTCAGAGGAAGTGGCTCGACATTCTCGGTCCAAACGATCCTGCACAAGCAAGAGCCAGCGCATATTCATCTATACGAGCACGATTCGGTGCAGGTGATGAAAAATACTGAATACTCTTTTAAATATTATTTTTAAAAACTAAACGTTCAAGGTCAAGCATTTTATAATCGTGAAATTATTAATCGTGCAGGTCATGGTAAGGCTGTCTTATATGTATGTAGCACTTAAGGACTGAAACACTTTGCCTATAAACCATATTGAGTTCATTTTTTATTTGAATTTGGTGCTTGCTTGGTAATTTTTAAATTTTATTTTCTAGGAGACATCTTTTTCTGTTTTATTGTTTTTTTTTATGTTAAGATGTGTTATTTTGTTTCTAAGACTCTTCACAGAATGCCTGTCATGGTTCTGATTCGCTTTCGTCTGCAGAGCGTGAGATTGGGTTCTTTTTTCCATCAAGTGGGTCCAGTCCACAAAGCTCTGCTTGCCTTTCTGACAGCACCTGTTGTGTCATCAAACCCCATGCTGTAACAGAAGGTAACTCAGATACCTGTAGATTTGTGTCATCATCATTGTCATCATCATCATGCAATTGTCGGGTTTAACCCTTTGACGACGAGAGTGTACTAAAAGCGACTGGGAACCAATGCATGTCAGTCTACGAGTCGTAGACTGGATTTGACCTGCAGATCTTGTTGGCATAACTAGTCTCAGCATTCCAGAGCATGATTCAATCAAATGCGATAAAGACAAATTTTAATGGATGTAGATCATGTTATTTATTTTACAACATGACGAATAAACTTGTGTAAGGTGGGGATAAATTTTTGTGCTGAGTGATTTTCCGTTTTGTGCATTTTGCTTATTTTCTCGGTGAATTGATTGCACCACATTCAATATTAGTCTTCAGAGGTATGGTTCTAAGTTTTAGTCTTCAGGGTATGGTCCTTAGTTTTAGTCTTCAGAGGTATGGTCCTTAGTTTTAGTCTTCAGAGGTATGGTCCTTAGTTTTAGTCTTCAGAGGTATGGTCCTTAGTTTTAGTCTTCAGAGGTATGGTCCTTAGTTTTAGTCTTCAGAGGTATGGTCCTTAGTTTTAGTCTTCAGAGGTATGGTCCTTAGTTTTTGCAGTTGAAGGCATTAAAAACCATTTTCTTTGTTTTTGCTATTAAGCTTAATTACAATTTTGCTGTGTTTATATTTAAAGGAATTGCAGGCGAAATCATTTCAAAGATCGGCGATTGTGGTTTTGAGATTTCCGCAATGACGATGTTTGCCCTGGAGAAAACCCACGCCGAGGAATTCCTTGAGGTCTACAGAGGAGTTGTCCAGGAGTATCCGAGCATGGTCACGGAACTTTGCTCCGGTCCTTGCATCGCCATGGAGATCCGAGCACAGGATGCTGCTCGCACCTTCCGAGAATTTGTTGGACCAGCAGATCCAGTAAGATAACGTCTGGCTAACATTATGCTAATCGATTCTAGACTAACATTAGGCTAATGTGATTCTAAGCTTTTGATATATATTATATTCGTTTATTATTATGAGGCTCTAATAATCTAATTACTTGTGGGCCATGTGGGGCATGGTAGCCAATTGATCAGGGTGCTCGGCCTTTAATACAGATAGTACAGGTTCGAGTTTCCACCAGGAAGTTACTGTGTAAGGACTTTGAGCAAGTCCTTTGCTCACAGTTGCTGAGCACCATCAACAGCAATGGCTGTGTTCACTTCTGAACTTTGGAAGGAGGGCACAATGAAATGCAGTTGTATGGTGTTGTGTAACTTCTACAGTACTCGTACCAACAATTGATAGTGGCTGCCACTTGAAACCAAGATGCATTTTGAAACCCTAGGTTAGACTTGTATTGTATTGTACTTATAAATTTATGTAGCGCCTCTTGCAGAAGTTGCAGTGCACACCAATTAGAAGCGCTCCCAGTGCGAGAGACCCATGTATTTTTTACACTAAAACCCTGTTGCAAACTTTGCTACAAATCTAATATGGC
The DNA here is from genome assembly GCA_020284085.1 of Aporrectodea caliginosa. Taxonomy (NCBI): domain Eukaryota; kingdom Metazoa; phylum Annelida; class Clitellata; order Crassiclitellata; family Lumbricidae; genus Aporrectodea; species Aporrectodea caliginosa. Next base: position 689,351 of record JACEVL010000666.1, read on the forward strand.
TGGTGTACACTCACTGATGAAGCAGCAAAGTAGGGAATGAGCACAAACCTGTGTGTGCTCAGGGCTGACAGAATAAAGTCATGAACATATCGTGCCTGAGTCCACGTCCTCTGAGCTTAGGTTTACGAACTGATCCTTTTTTCACAAAGTATTGTACATTTGAGATATTTATAGTTTTCAGCTACATTTCTCTCTGGAAATTCAGACTGGTATCTTATTAGTGAAATACAGCTGCTGTTTAAGTTAGACATCACTGGTTTTATATATGAATTATGAAAATCACTTAACTAAGTAAGTAAGTAAGTAGCCTTTATTTGCATGTGACAGGCACACATGCATTACATTGTATACAATGATTACATACATATTGTAAATATACTATAACAGGAGAAGATTATATATCTAACAGTTAATTCTTTTTGTTTAGGACATTGCACGTCATGTGAGGCCTCGAACGCTGCGTGCACAGTTTGGCAAATCAAAAATCAAGAATGCCGTGCACTGCACTGATCTACCCGACGACGCTCCGCTTGAAGTGGAATATTTCTTCAGGATACTGGACAAATAGTTGAGCACTCATTCACCAGGGTGCCTGATTCGTTGAAGTTTCATTCACCAGAGGGCTCAGGACTCTATTGCAAACCACAAGTTACAGAACTTTGAGTAACTAGTGCAAAAATAATTTTATAGTAAGAAATGAGAATGAATTAAATTATGCCATGTAATTTAGTGTGATGTAGTTTAACACTTGTGTTGTCCTTATAGTAGCCTTCTGGGTCCTTCTGGGTAGTTGCATCATATACGGTTTTGTATATGTAAATTTCTTTGTCTTTTGGAACAGACAGTTTTGTGTGTAATGAACCGTATAAGCAGATTGCGTTACACGCGAAAAATTTAAGGATGATTCATTTCAGTATCATTTGAGCACTTTGTGCTTGGTTTGAAATTGTGTATGGTTTCTGTATAATTATGATCTTAAATGAATATATGACAGACATACAGTATAATATATTTTCAAGTTTCATGCATTGTAAATACTTGATGCTGTGTTTCAATTTGTTTGCTTGAAATCCTTTTTGTGCTATAGAATGCTTTGTCCTGTGTCAAATATACATATTTTTGTCCATAGCTGAGATGCCTTCTGTTATGATCTTTTTGTTGTCGCTATTAAAAACTAATGTGGCCAGAATAATCCATACACAAATTGTCCGTTAATAATATGAATTCACTGGCCACATAATGTTTGCATTTGAGTGTCAACTGTTAGTTGACATTTTGAATGCTTATTATCAGACAATCTGTATGTATTGGACAGACGTTTTATTTCTTAGGGTAATTTAGGTAAATTTTAATGTTATGTACTAAGAGTAAGTAACTCTGGATCTATGCAGACTACGTGATCCCTTTTTTTTACCAGATTACTAACTCATCTTGCAATTAACATACTTCGTTAATGCCCTCCTTACAAAGTTCAGAAGTGCATACTGAAGTGTGCAACAGGAAACATTAAGAACCAAAAACAGACTGGATGAGGTAAGGTTCAGATTAGAGCAAAGAGGTAGAGATTTCCAGATGGAGGGACCAGCAACTGCAAATGAACTCTTGCCAAAGATGACGGGTACCAGGAACAGCATGCTTTTCCAGCAGAAGAGGGATTAGCATTTAACAGAGAGACTCCGTGTAACTGTGAAAAATAAGTAGACTGGCTGGTGATTAGCTCATGCTTCGTAAATGGAGTGCCAGCTTAAAGCGCATGTGCTCGGGTACAATAAGCCAATGGATAGAACGAAGAGCAGGTTCTATACGGTCTCGGTTTAGGAATCTAAGTCACATCTATGAAGCCCAGTGCATGACTGGTTTCAGGAACTGGTGATGCAGTTCGTGAGACCACAGAGTAGAGTTGCAGTAGTTGAGTCTTGTCGGCATAAGGATTTGTATCAGTATTTTCAGTGATGCTTAATCTAGATGCTCCATAGCTTAATGTAATCTACGTGTAGGAAGCCTGGTAGCATCTGCATAGCTAGAAGTGCGCACTTCGGTATCATCGGCATAAAGATGGATTTCCATACCATGATGAGAGGTAGTGGTTGACATGGCAGTGGCATAGAGAATGTGCAGCAGAGACCATACAGGACTGAACCTTGTTGGACACCAAGGAATAGGAAAAGATGACAAGAAACAGCCAATTAGAACATACTGAGTACGGTTAGACAGGTTGGAGACATCCTGTTGGGGAACATATCCGAGTTTCCAAAGGACTTACTGGACTTCGAGTAGGATACGGCGACCTATACAGCAACCGCTGCAAATAAATCGATGATTA
>JACEVL010000666.1:692108-707393 GCA_020284085.1 Aporrectodea caliginosa
TAAACAAAAAACTTTTTCGGGTTTCAGTTACGAAAAATTGGGGGCTTGATTGGAGGGAAGAAAAAAACCATGGGTTTGAGTTTTCTAATAGCAGAGAAAAGAGGAGGAGCTGGATTGCTGTGAAGTCACTGAAGTGGTCTACATAATATTATTATGAGATGCGAGTTTGAAAGTTATCTTGAAGGATAACAGCCAGTATCTGCAAAGTTTTAACTCGGTCAATACTAGGCAATGGAGGAGGAGGGTCGAATTAGTGTCGATGGCCGAAAATAATAATTTCTTTAGATTTGGAGTTATTTAAGGTAAGCTTATTGGCAGAAGCACAGGCATGCAGAGACTAAATGCAGTTCAGATGGAATAGTATGAGCTTGAGAGGATCCAGTAGAAGTGATTGTCATCTGCAAATTTGAACATAACCTCCTGAGAGACCTACGTCCCGCAGTGATTTGGGACATTGGGTTTTTTGGGACATGGGTTTCAAAAACGAATTAAGGGTTGAGAAGGGTGTAGGTCTGCACCAGTTATGGAGAAGTTGGTAGGTCCTAAGACAGAGCCTTGAACTACACGTGAAAGCTAAAAACGTTCAAACTAACACATAGGCAGCCAGCAGTAGCCCTACACTCTGCGCTAGAACATATATATAATATATTTATCCTCAAATCTTTAACATTATCGATTTTCAAAACTAAGCTTAAAACATATTTGTTTAAGATTAATTTTACTATGATTGATTTTTCCATTACTCGCTTTTGTGCAAGATTCCTATTCGTTTAGGCGTGCTATAAATGCCAGTCTCTCTCTCTCTCTGTCTCTCTCACTCTCACTCTGTCTCTGTCTCTCTCTGTCTCTCTGTCTCTCTCTGTCTCTCTCTGTCTCTCTCTGTATTCTGTCTTCTGTCAGATTCTGTCTGTCTGTCCGTCTGTCGATGTCTCTCTCTCTGTCTCTGTCTCTCTGTCTCTCTGTCTGTCTCTGTCTGTCTCTGTCTGTCTCTGTCTGTCTCTTTCTCTGAGATCTCTGTCTCTGTCTCTCTGTCTCTGTCTCTGTCTCTGTCTGTCTCTCTCTCTAAATATGTATATATATATATAGATATATATATAGGCCTATATATCTGCGGTTCCATCTCCTCGGACCGATTCGTTGTCACTTTGATCCCTTAATGAATTTTACTGCACTGCGTCTGCACACAATAAATAATGTAGGCTACCTAATCTCGACGGAAATAAAGCCATCAATGCAACCTTGAACGATCGGTGAGTTGGACAAATTAGCAGCAGTGTCTGATTTCAATCGCAGGTGGGCTGCAGCGAAGGCATAGAGGAGGAGACGAGTATACGTCCAGTAAAAACAGTAAGCCTATCGTTTGTGATTTTTCTAGTTCTCTCGGCGTTTTCTGCTTACTCACCAACTTTTAACAACACGAGGCTAGATTTTACGGCGTTTGTATGTAATAACACGAGGCTATAGCTGTAGGCTTTTGAATGGTTTGCCGACTAAAAGCCTACCATTCACACGGTCTTCTGATGTCTGGTTCTTTTTGTAAGGACCAGATGGTTGTTAAACAGACCAGTTGCTGCTGTCTGGAGCACTTTGATTCAGACAAATCCTATCAAAGCACAAAGCCTTCTGGCCTTCTCTAGCTGCAACCTAAGCCCACTCTGCGGTCTCAGATTCTTTAGTAACTTGTAGGGATTCACTGCCATTTGAGATTCCCGTAGATTGGTTACAGATACTACAAGCATGAAGCATTTACTGCTTTGTGAAGGGACAGAGACAGTCGTAAGAATACAACCACTCAACAAAGAAAATGTATGTATGTATGTATGTATGTATGTATGTATGAATGTATGTATGTATGTATGTATGTATGTATGTATGTATGTATGTATGTATGTATGTACGTATGTACGTATGTATCGTATCGTATCGTATCGTATTCAAAAGATTTGTAAAGCGCCTCTCGTAGGGTGAACCGTTCAGAAGCGCTCCCCAGTGTGCTAAGCCCCGTGAAAATAAACAGGTTTTGAGAAAAGCGAGAAGGAAGAAGAGAGACTGCCAGGAGACAGATAGATAGAGAGCGAACAGAAGGAGAAAGAGCATTCCAAAAGAGAGGGACCAATTGAAACAAAGGAACGAGCCTGAGCCATAGCAGTTCTACTACGGGGAACAAGAGGTCAAGTCTATTGCAGGAACAGAAGTGGACGGTGGGAGGAAGCTGAGTGAGGCCGAAGAATTACACCAACCAGATATTCAGTGGGCAAGACCCGTCTGAGCCTTGAAGATCAGAGAGAGAGCATTTTAAATTGTATGCGAGCATGCAGAGGAGCCAATGAAGTTCGTCAAACATAAAGGTAGAGATGTGAGAGTACCGGGGAGCCCGCCTTCAAAAGAAGGCGGGCTATCAGTCTAGCAGCCATAGGCGCCGACTTTTAGTAAAAGGTACTGGGGCAAGAATTTCGTTCCCATGAATCCGTGATCGGACGATACCTTCGCTCTATCCTGCTCAAGGGCCGTTTTATCCTATAGGCACAGTAGGCACTGTGCCCAGGGCCTACAGAACCTTTCAGGGGCCTACGAAAGTCTAAAAATGAGATATTGAAAAATAAACTTAATGATTGAATTTGACTCGAAAATGAAAAAAAGGAGATTTCAATTTCTAAATTAATATTTTGTAACTGTACTGAAACAGTTACAAAACTTTAAGATAGGCCTATTAACTTAAAAGTTAAGTTGAGTTGTGCAAGAGCCTAGACTATGTGAACTTTACAGCTCTTTGCATTAGCAAAATCACTTATATTACAGGGTGTCAAAGAGCCGGCCCAAGGGCCTGGCCCGCCGATGATTTATTTTTGGCCCACAGAGAATTGCCCTAAAGACTACGCAATTTGAGAATAAATATTAAATTTGTCATTTTTAGCGCATTCGTGAGTTTAATTTGATGTTTGTACTGATAATGAAGGTGAAAATTAAGATTTTTAAACATAATTTTATTGTTTGTATGGTAAAAACAAAACCGCACCGTTTAAGATTTAGTTTTGCAAAACCTTTCTATGGACGGGTTCACCGAGCTCCCTCCCAGACCCTACCCCATTTTGCTCAGGCGCCGTCGGCACCCTGTCTCGCCATCGGTTGATGCCTTGTGCATTAGACACCGGCGCAATAGAAGTTGCTAATTACATTACTTGCTGGAAAATATTGCCACTGTCTCGCCATTAAAAAACATCAATTTCAGAGCTGGCAGTTGAGTTGGGGCCTATGAAAGCAAGAGTGCGATAGGGTCTACGACGACCTTAAAAACGACCCTGTCCTGCCATGTCTTCCCTCTCTCCGAGTCCCCTTTCCTCCAGCCCTTTCAACTGGACCAAGTATGCAACATGCAGTGCTTCCTCTTTGCTCAATCATAAAGACGAGCAAACAACAACCATGAGTATTACTTACAAAAATTTCACTGTCTGTAACTACTAACTAATACTAACAAACTACCTTCACTAACAAATCGCATGTTATCGCAGTTAGGCTACAGATACACCCATAAAGTTTGCCAGTTAAGACACTTGAGTTACAGTCTTACTTCAACTTCATGGCGAATGTATTTTACCGAACAGTGCATTTACTTATGAATTCCTACAGAACTGTGTCAATGTCCACTGCTTCCAGGTGTGCTCGATGACAGTTCAAAAGTGCAATGTTGTTTAATCTTGTCTGTGTCATAGTGTTTCGCAGATACGTTTACAGTCGCTCTAAGACCAGAAAATGCCTTTTCAGCAGTACATGTAGTGACAGGTACAGTTAGCCACGGATACGTCGTGAGCCATTTATTATTGAATGGTCGCTTACCAGTACTCGCACGGGCGGCACGTCCATCGCTTTCAGGCACTGTGTAAGCAGTACCACTAGTAGGCCTACCAGAGGCCGCTACAGCCGCTTCAGTGAGTTGTGACAGTTTCACCGGCGGCGGCAGCAGCGGCGGTACAGTCTTCTGTTGCGGTACTTCTAAGCGCGATCGTTTCACAGCAAACTTATCCATTGCAGTTGCAATAGTAAGTCACTAGTTAGTAACCTTTAAGACTGTGACCATCAATAATTCAATTCTGAAAGATTTGTTAACACTTATAAACACCAAGCTTTCAGAGAGGGGCGTGCAGATCGGTTTTCGCGCTACCCAATAATTTTCAGATAGGTCTACGTTCAACTGTGCTTCCCTAACTTTTGCTGTTCTGTCTATCTTAACGTATGTAAGCATGGAGGGACGGAGGGGTTAGAGAGATAGCTAGCATTGACATGCCATGCAAGATTGACCTTAAATTGACCCTCATTGCGATGGAGGGAAATGTCTTACTCTACGGCTAAACGTAGAGGCTAAACGTTCCCAAGTGCAACCGGTCGAGTCATCCCCTTACAAAACGCATGAACAGTGAATGATTCACCCTCGATATGATACTCTACCCAACATAACTAGTTTCAGCGCTCAGACAGATGAAACATGTCCATCAACGAATTATCACATATGCGGCCTGCCATTTTCTAAGAGTCTCTGGTATGTAGGCATATCAAATTTCTAATGCAGGCTGAAGTTAAACCCGAGTCACACAGCGTTTTATAAGCGGCTTTTGATATGACATTTTCTGAATATGGAGGCCGCAGAGGCGCTCCTTGTTCTTTAACTAAAAATGAATAAGTTTTATTAAGCATTTTGAATTTTCAATGGCCAAAAAAGTACTGGGGCGAAACTATACTCTCGCCCCAGAACCTTGGCGAGTACTGGGGCGAAAGTCCCTGTTGCCCCTGTGGAGTCGGCGCCTATGCTAGCAGCTGTGTTGAGGACCGACTGAAGAGGAGAGAGACGAATCTTAGGCAGACCAACAAGAAGGGAATTGCAGTAATCAATCCGAGAAAATACAAAAGCATGAACTAAAGTTGTGAATATGGAGGAGGAGACAGAACGACGAATGACCCTGAGACGCCTTAAGTGAAAATAGGAGGAGCGTGTGAGATTAGAGATGTGCTCGGTAAAGGTAAGTGAACTATCAAGGGTAACACCCAGATCGCGTACACTTGACGAGAAAGAGAAGAGTGGGAACTTTTCAGAGAGGAGAGCAAAATCAAGTTTATGGAGCTGCTGAGGGGTACCAAACCAGATGAATTGAGTCTTAGAAGCATTAAGGGAGATGCGATTAGATACGATTAGATACATACATACATACCTGTATGTATGTATGTATGTATGTATGTATGTATGTATGTATGTATGTATGTATGTATGTATGTATGTATGTATGTATGTACGTGTATGTATATATGGACTTTTAAAAAGTGCATTTAGGAACCCCACAAAAGAACATGGCTGTAAAAGGAATAAAAAAAACTCAGACCGACAGCTATGTATGTCTAACCCAGTGCTGTCCAACCCGCGGCCCGCCGGCAGATTTTATGTGGCCCGTCACAGCTCGCCAAATATTTGCAATTTCTGTTAAAATGAAGTAAAAAAGACAGTCACTGGCCTACTTGCATAGCTATTCGTTCGTAACTTGGCTTATCATTTGACAAAGTGTACACAAAATCCAGTTCCCAAGACGCATTCATTATGATAACTCCATCATTAATTATAATAGGCTACAGTTAATAATTTTCAATAAACTTTAGTCGCTGCTTTTGAGTTTACTGGTGCGGCCCTCGCCTTCAAAAATTAGTTCTTCGGTGGCCCGCGGTGTTAAAAAGGTTGGACAGCACTGGTCTAACCTGTAATGATGGTTCGCAATACCTATTCATTTCAGGAACTGCGTTCACCCTGATCGAATTGTTTTTCGACCTTCTCGCTGTCTACGCGAGATACTGTTTAGGGTTCAGATCTGCTGCGCTGCCAACTGCCGCCAGGATCGCTCTATTCCTGAATGATATAGCGCCAGCTTTGTCTGTCTATCAATTTTCCCCTTGTTGACCTCTCTGAGGTCCGTCTGTCTCCTCTTCGGTCTGTACTTAACCCCCGCGAGACTTCCTCGATTCTCCCATATCTCCACTTTCCTGGTTGAACAAATTCACTGGCTTCCGCTCTCTCTCTCTCTCTCTCTCTCTCTCTCTCTCTCTCTCTCTCTCTTCTCTCTCTCTCTCTCTCTTTCTCTCTACCCGTGTGCAATTCACAGTTCTTATTTTATTACTCAAGGGCCAATTGGGTCTTGCCCCGAAGTATATCTAATTCTTCGACCCCTCGCTGACACTTCGCTCTGTCCTCTTCGATCCTCTGACCGGCTTGACCTCTTTGTTCCCCGTGGCCCAATCCAGATCCTTTGCCTGGAGTGGTCTTCCCCCACCGGTCGCTCCAGTAGCGTTTCTTCATCTTCTCTTAACTCAAATCTCGCCTTTTCTCTCCAGGTCTCTCGCACTGGGAGCGCTTCTGAAAGGTTCACGCTGTGAGAAGCGCTCTAGAAATGGCAAAAAACACAATACAATACAATACAATACACTACAATACATACATACATACGTACATACATACTTACATACATACATTATAATACATCAATCAATCAATCAATCAAATCAGTTTATTTCCTGAACCAACATCGTACAATAATTATGGCAGTAAAACGTAGTAACATTGTGGTTACCAAGGGAGAGACATACATGCATACCTACATACATACATACACATGCACACAGCCACACAGACATGCACATAATATAATCGATACACACGACTCTCGCGTATACAAGACCAAAATCGATTGCTTGTTTGTTTCGCTGCCTTCCAGACCGATTCAATCGTTTGATCAATCGAGTGATATATCGATTGATTGATTGATTGATTGATTGATTGATTGATTAATGAATCATAGGCAAGGGCAGGCGAGAAGAAGCTGGCATCGTCATCGTCGTCATCGTCATCGTCATAGTCGTCGTCGTTTTGACAGCTTAACGGAGGAACGTCGTAATAATCATGGTTGGTGAAGCGAACAGTCAGTTGACATTAGGAAAATGAAGGAAGACTGTTTTTAGATGGGGCCAACGGAGGATGACCTCTAGCGCCGACTAAAAACAACATCAGACATTTTCTTTTTATTCTCCCTCTCCCTCTCCCTCTCCTCTCTCCTCCTCTCCCTCTCTCCCTCTCCCTCATGCCTCTCCCCTCTCCCTCTCCCTCCCTCTCCCTCTCCCTCTCCCTCTCCATCTCCTTCTCCTCTTCCTCTTCCTCTTCCTCTTCTTCTTCTTCTTCTTTCTTCTTCTTTCTTCTTCTTCTTCTTCTTCTTCTTCTTCTTCTTCTTCTTCTTCTTCTTCTTCTTCTTCTTCTTCTTCTTCTTCTTCTTCTTCTTCTTCGCATTCTTCTTCTTCTTCTTCTTCTTCTTCTTCTTCTTCTTCTTCTTCTTCTTCTTCGTCGTCGTCTTCTTCTTCTTCTTCTTCTTCTTCTTCTGGGTTGCACAAATTTGATGATCAGTATGCCTTTAGACCCACGGGCTCAACGGCTGCTGCTTTGATGGCTACATCTAACCACATCCTTGAAACCTTATGCAATGAACCCTATGTACGTTTGGTCTCATTGGATTTTTCCAAAGCCTTTGACTCTGTCAGACATTCATATCTAGCCGAACAACTTGCTTCTCTCCCAATTCCTGATCACATTTTTAATTGGATTTTGAATTTACTTCATAATCGAAGTCGTTGCACTAGGTTTAACGGTGTAATATCTTCTCTTGCACGAATTAATGCAAGTATTATTCAAGGTTCCGGTTTGGGCCCGATGGATTTCGTAGTTGCAATCTCTGACTTAAAACCAGTTAATAAATGCAATCGCATTTTTAAATATGCAGATGATTGCTATCTCGCTGTCCCCGCATCAAGTATCACTATACAACTGAGATTGAGCTTGAGCATATTAGTGTATGGGCACAGAGTTGCAACCTCAAGCTTAACTCAAGCAAATCCTGTGAGATAATTTTCACGCGTCCCCGGGGTACCATCAGTATGTTCCCTCTCCTCTAAAAGGTATCGCAAGAGTGCAAATCCTAAATATTCTGGGTGTTGAGCTTACAGCGAAGTTTGGGTTCTCCAGTCATATAAAACGTTTGACCATAAAAGCAAGGCAGTCCTTTTATGCACTTCGGATCCTGAGGTCGCATGGGCTCTCGGGGACAGTTTATTTGATGTAGTTCGTGCCACTACGGTTGGTATGATGCTGTATTGCTCGCCTGTGTGGTGGGGCTTTGCGAGAGTGCAGGAACGGGAGGCCCTTGAGGGAATTATCCGGAGGCTGGTACGCCAAGGGTACTTACCTCCATCTTCTCCCTCATTTGAGACTCTCTGCAGCAATGCGGATACTAGACTCTTTGCCTGTATTCTGCACAATCCTTGGCATGTATTGCATAAATTGTTACCGCCGATCAAGCAATCGCGCTACTCCCTGCGACCACGGTCCCATAACCGTGAGCTTCCCATGTTCGACAACCTGTCTCAGAAATGCTTCCTTGCCCGGATGCTATACAAATAACCTATGTTTTCCCTAGATCTGGCTATTTAAACCCTTCATTTTCCCTAATAACTAGCTCTAGCTCTTCTTCCTCTGTAAAATAAAGCCTCTCATTCAATGGTTTGGTTTTATATATAAATTTTTGTTTATTTGTTTGAATGTATTAATCTTGCTATGTACAGTGCTGTGCGTTTGCTAGTGCTTCTCAATAAAGAAAATACTTACTTACTTTACTTACTTATCTTCTTCATCATCATCATCTTCATCTTCATCTTCATCATCTTCTTCTTCCTCTTCTCCTTCTACTTCTCCTTCCTCTTCTCCTCCTCCTTCTCCTTCTTAATTTTCCATTGTTTACTTCGCTTTTTCTCCGTGTTCCTCTTCTACTTTTTTCTCTTCACCTCCTCCAACTATACTGTTCCTTCTTCTCCTACAGGCATAGAGACAGACAAGAGACAGCGGGACTCCAGCCATCTGCCGACCCTTGCTAAGCCCCTGAGACTTATGATGAGCAACAAAGCAGTCGCTTCAGCTTTCAATATTGTTGACACAGTTGGCCACAGACGACAGTTTCAGACTATAATAGCTGGGCTCTGATTTTGCCGCCATCTTCATCATTATCACTAACAAGATCATGCAACCACTTGATCCATCACCTTATCACTTTCCTCTCCTCTGCTCTCACTAATCATCATCTTAGTGTCATCTCCTCTTCCTCCTTATCTTCTTCTTCTTCCTTCTCCTCATTTTTATAACCATCACATTCCATCATCCCATTGCCTGCTCTTCCTCTCTCTTTCCTTCTGTTCTTTCTCGAAGCCTTTCTCTTCTGTGTTAGATTTCATATTTCTTCCACGCTAGTTTACATTTTGCACCCCATTCCTTCACGCTCACGCACACACACACACACACACACACACACACACACACACACACACACACACACACACACACACACACACACACACACACACACACACACACACACACACACACACACACACACACACACACACACACACACACACACACACACACACACACACACACACACACACACACACAAACAACACACACACACATACAAAGGTCATAGGTTATCCGCTCGACGCACACGTTGTCCAGATGGCTATACAGCTGAATGCCGAGGTCAAGAAAATGAACCCGCTCGAAAGTGGACGGGCGCTCATGTGAGAGTGAGTGATTGGGAACAGTCACCTGTGACGCTACCCTTTGCTCTTGCGTAAACAGGCATGGCGCTATATAAATCGTCGATTGATATTTATAGCATTGACATTTGTTAGGCTTATACTGATATTTTATTTTATTTTGCTGAAGACTTTTCCATTTGCACATTAATATGATGTGTGGGTTTGTTTAATGTGTGCATTTTTGCGTTCATTCATTCATTCTGGAGATTTATATAGCGCCCATTCAAGAAATCTACTCAGGAGCGCTCCTACCCCAGCCACAGCAAAAGCTAAAAGACTTGAGTGATTTATGAAACCCAGTTTGATAGGTAAAAGGTAGCAAACGCAGCTCCGATGGTAGGTCATTCCAGATGGAGGGGCCTGCAACCGAGAAAGCTCGGCGCTGCCTAACAGTCAAGCGAGTACCGTGGAACTACATGTAAGAGTTGCCCCGTTGTCGCGGAGCGAAGCGCCCGACTCGTTACAACGTCGGGCACTGGGCGGCAGAGGTCGCGCAGGTATGATGGAGCACAGCCAAGGATGCAGCTTGAAACCAAAGCAACAATCCCGTATGAGATCCGTTGGGCCACAGACAGCCAGTGCAACACATCGCGCACGTAGGCAGAGACAGAGCCAGAGCCAAATTTGGGGATTCTTCCAATGCGCCGAGCAGCCGAGCGCAGAACTCGATCTAGTCGCCCCAGAACCCCAAGGGGGAGGCCAACGAGGATCGAACAACAGTGGTCAATTCTACTAGTAACGAAAGCATGCACAAGAACCACCAGTGAGTCGTGAGAAAGAGAGCGAGAAACCACTCGGAGCTGGCGAAGCTGATAATATAATAAGATATGAAAGAATCTGGAACTTAACTATGTAAGGAACCAGAGGCGCCGCTAGCGTTACGCACTTACGCAAGTGCGTACAGCGCTGACAGGCTAAGAAATTAAAAATTGCATATGAAAAAAGTGAAATATTATTAAGTTACAAAATTATAATAACTTAGGTGCTAGTTTTAATATTAGGTAAGCTAACAGTCTAGCACCATCCATTGGTTTATATCTAATACTTAATTTCCTCACGCTCTTTCAGTGTCAATGCCGCTGGTCTCTCATTTAATCCGCACACCCTCACCTGCGGTTTGCCTGAAGGTTCTATTCTTTGTCCTCTGCTGTTTATTCTTTACACCTCCCCACTCAGCAAACTCATTCCCTCGTCCTCTGCTACCTCTATGCCGACGACGCACAACTCTTCATATCTTTCTCCCCTCACTCCCTTCCAGATGCGCTAAATCACTTACGCAACACCATCACCCAGATTTCAGCCTTGATGACCACAACCCTTAACCCTTCAAAACAGAATTCCTCATTACTGGCCTCCGCGATCAATTAAACAAACTAGCCTCTCTTCCCGACATTATTTTGTCCAACAGATCTCACTACTCCCGTACCTACATGTATACTCTTCTCCTGTTCGCAATTTTGGAATCATCTTCGATAAGAACCTTGCCTTTTTCGACCACATCACCCAGCTATCTCGCACCTGCTATATACACATTCGTGACCGTCGACGATTGCGCCCACGACTTGACTACAAGACCGTGTGCACGATAGCCATTTCAACTGTTCATTCCAAACTCGACTGTAGCCCACTCTTTTTACAACATCGACTCTTCTTAAATGAAATGCCTGCAAATAGTTCATAATACTTTCGCCCGCGCAGTCATCAAAACTCCCAAACACCACCACATAACCCCTGTTCTGAAATCACTTCATTGGCTTAAAGTCCCTCAGCACATCCATTACAAAATAATATCTCTTACCTACAATGCCCTTCAAACGTCTAAACCCTCTTACATTTGCCAGCTATTCACCATCCAACCGTTTGGGTCTACTTGCTGCTCATCATCAACCTTTCACTATCTCGGCCTCCAGTCTCATCCTCTCTTAAATCTGCAACCGTTCCCTAGTCTATGCTGCACCAGCTCTTTGGAACGGACTCCTAAAAGACCTGCGCCATTTTGCTCATCCTCCTATCTCGCCTCTTAACTCAACCTTTCCTCCGCTTGCACTCTCCATTTCTGCTTTCCACTCACGACTGAAGACCGAACTCTTCACCATATCCTATCCTGATTCTACTCCTGCGCCACCACACGACCACCATCATCCTCGATTACCACCGTAGCACCATGCTGTCTCCTCGACTTGACCTCCCCGGATTTTGACCTGGCACCGGAACGAACAGAGTGGGGAGGAGGCACATCCCCTCTCCAAACCCCTCCCCTATCGGCGCTCGTTCATCCTACCCCCGCATACTTTCTTCCCCGGGCCCCGGCCTACGTGTGCTCTCCAGCCTGTTGTGCGTACACAATTAAAATCCTGGCGGCGCCGCTGTAAGGAACTGATAATCTGATACTGCAGATGGGTTGACGGAAGGTTTAACAGATGATGAAATTCGTAGTTTCGTCAGGTGCAAGCCAGTCTTAGCTCACACACCACCTGCTGATGTGAGCATGTGGCTGAGGCATTTGACATCCTCACTGACATAGCACCTCATCGTGATGGACTTAATGAAATAATACCATACCTTGATCATGCTCATATCAGAGAACGCCAGCTGCGTGGACGCGCAGAACGGTATAGGTATAGGGACCTGCTATTTTAATTAGTTGCTTATTTTGTATTCATTCTCTGTTTCGTTTTCGGCGTCGTGGAAAAAACTTGATAAGTTAACAATAAGAAATAAACTTAATTACGCAGGCTGTCTTTGTCTATTTATAATATGATAATTGATAATTAGTTGCTTATTTTGTATGTTGTGCATGTTTTGTTTTCCTCGTCGTAGGTAGGGCCTAAAATGCAACAAACCTCTTCGACAGGACTGGTCTCATTTTACATTTTTATAAGTGAAGTCGCCTAGAGTTGAAAGCCCCTATAATGTGAAAGCCCTTAGAGGTGATTCGTCCAGAGGTGAAACGTCCGGAGGCGAAAGCCTTCAGAACCAAGTCGGTTAATTCTTAATTGGACACTAGGCGACGTGATTAACAAATAACTGACTGAATGTATAAATTCTTGATTGAGTGATTATTTGCTTTACTCATCGCGAATTTGTTTTAATAGATGATTGATTGATTGTCTATTGATTGATTGATGGAGTTTACCTACTGCAAAACTCGACATCGCATTCCTCCCAGTCTTTTTCTGGGTTAGTGGTGTAACACCAGACTCCTTTTTTGTAGTTGCTATCCGGATTTCGGCATTTGTTGCCAGCCTCTTCAGCGCTGCCTTCGGGGAAGAGTATCGACTTTTTGTAACCGCTGAAGTGAGGTTGGTCGGAGTCCCAACGTTGACATGTCTGACCAGAACGCGTTACATTCACAGGTCCTGCATACTCGTGTCCGGCCTTTGTCAGTTTACAGTCTACACCAAACAGATGGACAAGCTCCATAGATAGGCCAATGAGAAATTTTATTCCCATTGCTAAAACAACCTGCTTATGAGGGAACCTATTTAATCATGGGCTATTGATTAGAAAGAACAAGAATGGGTAAGACAAGGCATTTGTTGAGTTTCGGTTTCAATTCCAGATCCAAAGTTCAGGCAGTCGGATGCGGTTTGTAATTGGAGAGAAGAGAAAGGTGAGTAACGGTCGAGACAAGATATGATTTCAGCGCGTTTTCGGTTTTGAATGAAAGGTCAGACTACAATAAAGTTGTTAAGTTTAGTTCTTTTAATAAAGTGAATCAGTAGCACTAGACACTGTAGACAGCCATTTTCAGCTTGAGCTGCAATCTGTTCCAACGAAGTGGAACATCAATTCTGATCTATCAATCGGCTATAGAGTTTTAAAAGATGACGTGACAGAAGATCTGAGTACCGTTAACGTGGAAGAAACCCGGTTGATGGAATGATTGCACTTCATTGAATAAAGGGGCAGAGAATGTACGTAGGAACTATTCCTGAATTGAGGTGTTCCCAGGTGTATCGGAACAGTTTTGAGTGTAGCTAACAGAATCGCATTTCCAAGTGTTGATAGGATGTACACTACAGTGAGCAGTTTTCTACTTTTAGGTCGAACATATTTTTTAACTGATCGAACATCAGAACTATTCTGACACCTCTTTTCTCATGAAAATTTGGAAATACATTTTCCTAACGCTACTTTTCCTAACGCTACTTTTCCATGACATGTTTTTGGTTTCTCACGCTTGAGTAACCTATGTGTACGATCTTCTATATTTCTACAAATTAACGAACTTTCTGTCTCTGGAGGTTTAAATTCGTCTAGCAAAATCAAACCTTATAAGCTACTACAAATCAAAACCGTAAGCTTTCGAGTCAAAGCTGGGACGGGAGAAATCGACAATTTTGTCGCATAAGGACTCAATTTATAACTGAACAGCCAAAATGACAGGTTGTACACCATGTGTAACTTAACTCTATAGTCTCCTATAGTGGATTTCAAAATTACCTTTTGTAAAGACATAATTATGTAATTTTACCTGTAGTTAAAGGACCGAGACAAGGTCGTCGTGTCTGCGTTAGAACTAAAACTAGCCCTAAAACAGTAAAAGATGCATTGCACAATTACACCCTAAATCAATCCTTATTCCTCAATCCTGCTTTAGGTAGCCGACTGACAGCATATTTCAAGGGCATCAAATGGAATTCATGTGGGCTCTTTACGGGTCTCATATAAGCATATGGATCCTTTATAGGCTTTATTGTGGGTATGCTTTCAGGGAAAGAATACAGATCGAGAACACAAAGTGGCTGACTGATAATACATGTACGTTTATCATTCATGTCAACTTCTCGTGAATTGACAACGACTGTGTGACCATGTGACCTGTAAGCAATGATCTCTCTCTTCTCCCTCTTGCCCCTTTTTTTCCCTTTTCTTTCCCCCCTTCTTTCTTCCTTTGTATTTAGGGTTTAAATTAAAGAAAAATTTTTTTAGAAACTGGTTAAATTAAGGGGACTTTAAAAAATAATTTTAAAAAGGGAATTCTTCTAAAAAATTTAATTCGGAAAACTAAACAAAATTAAGTGAATAGAGAAAGTTTTCTTCTTTTTCCAATAAGGAAAAGTGAAATCTTTTATTAATGCATAAATAAGCCTGTTCCCCCAATATGGGGAAATTAGGGTAAAAGCCGAAATTGGCAATTTCCCAAACAAACCACTTTTGAATTTTTAAGTTTGGTTAAAAAAAGCCCCCCCAAAAAAATTTTTTCCCGTAAATTTTAATTTCAAAAAATTTTGGGGGTTTCAAGGGGGGGAAAATTTTAAAAATCCCCCAAGATTTTAAAATGTTTTCAGTTATTTAAAGCTGAAAAAATTTTACCAAAAATTTTTGCAGAAAAAAAAAAAGCCTTTTAAATTAAGTCTCATCCCCCTTTACGAATTAAAATCTGTTAAACAGTTTTTTTAAAATTTGGAAGTTCACCCCCCCCTTTCAACAAATCAAATTTTTTTTTAACCCATTTTATTTCCTTGGCAAATTTCCCAATTTGGCAAATTTTTTTGTAATTTCTATAAATTCCTGAGGCAAAATGTTGCTGAAATCAAGGGGTTTGGTCCCATGGGGGTTTATGGTTACCTTGCCTAATTTCCCCATTGGTGGCTAAACCTGAGTAAATCAATA